>JAJTUE010000014.1:682027-878043 GCA_036971405.1 Orbilia quercus
TTTTTGAAGTCCCTACGTATAACTTTTTGGTGCGTTCTCAAACATGAAATGGTGTTTGATTTTTTGGGTTGCTCTTGTTGGATTATTCAACGTAGCATATCAGCACTGCACGCTCTTCATGTCGCACAGGGTCAATATTTCTTCAAAGACCATGGCGATGGTGACAATAATATCTTTATCACTTTACAATCCACGGCAAGTAAGCTCAACCAATCTACAAATCAGACACCAAGATCATTGACAATGAAAGGTCCGATAAAGATAACCTCTATTCAATTTGCTCTGTATGTACAATCCTCCTCAGCTTATATATATACATTGACACTTCGAACTTCTCGTTCACAGTCACACGGACTCTTAGCAATCCCTTCACCTCTACGGGTGAAAGCTAGGAATCAAAGCCTGCTTGACCAACAAAGTATCACTACCATCTCCATTCGGCGTCTCAGTAAGCTCATAACTAGGTCCAAAGCTACCAGCACCCCATCCGATATATCCCAAATACACATCGCTGTTCTGGTTCAGAAAGCTCAATTGGGAGTTCATATAAGTAACGCAACTCTGGACGTTACCACCGCCGGTCTCGGAGAGAATAGCTTGTCGGCCCTTGCAGCGGAGCCAGTACGAGAGAGGTCTGAACGCGGAGTCGATATTATCGGTCACGCACTCGACGTGAGTTCCCGAGTTATCGGAGTCGAGGTATTTGTGGACGTCGAAGATGAGACCGGTGGTGGAACCGTTTGGATTGGTGACTTTGATGAGCGCATCGGCGGAGCCGGAGGAGATGAAAACGCCGGCGGATGCCTGATTCGAAGGAACAAGGTTAGTATTTATGTTTTGTGGAAAAAAAAATTGGAGTTACTAACGTAGTTGTTTCCTGGCAGCAAGATATTTTGGGAAGTGGCACCGGCGTTACGGATCGCGGTAACAACTTTTTGGACTGTGGCAGCCCAGGTTTGAATGTTGACATCGTGTGGCTCGTTCATGATACCGAACCAAACCTTCGACTGGCTGGCATACTTTTGCGCCAGTTGTGTCCAGAGGCTGACGAATTGGTCGTCAGTGGGACCACCTTGTCCGACGATTGCACCATTGTAACGAGCGCTATACATTCATCAGTCAACTATCTTGGCTCCTATCCTCGATACTGGAGAGATAGGTACTTACTAATTATGAATGTCAATAACGCAATAAGCTCCGGTTTGCAAGCAAGATTGGAGAGTCGAGTCGTATTGTCCAATCAACCCGCCAAGAGACCCTCCTGGTGATGAGACCAAACTTTGCCAACCGATAGGAACACGGAAAGTATTGAAGCCGTCGCTCTTGAAGTGCTGGAATTGAGAGGTTGGTGGAGCCGTCACTCTGCCGTTGCAAGTACCCTATTTGATAGTTTTGATTAAATTTCTTCTTGTGCTTATGATATAAAGGTTCTGAACCTACGTCAGTGGTGCATCCAAAATCGAAACCGGCAATATTGATACCGGCATATTGAACGCTTCCAGAACCAGGAGCTGGTGCGTTCGAGGTACAGCTGATTGCTGTCGCGCTGGTAGTGGTAACAGTTGTCGTTGTTCTAGTAGTCGTGGACCTGGTCGTCGTTCTTGAAGAGGTAGTCGTGGTCCGGAGGGTAGTGATGGATCTAGTAGTAGTCCGAACGGGGGTGGTTGTAGTGGTGGTAGTGGCGGGTCCGCCAGGCAGACATTGGGAGTAGTATGGATTCAACCTTGTAAGTGTTAGCACTGTCGATATCCGTTATATTCAAGTTATCTACTCGGGGAGATACTCGAGTGTTCGTAGAGGCTAACATACACGCTACAGTAATTCCCGCTCACACAGGTCGTTGGGCCAGTGTAGCCAATTCCACCACACTCGAATACATATATCGGTCAGTATTTTCCAAAAAGTAAAATCTTTATAAGGGGAATATTAAGGCATAGGCTTCCTACCTGTCCCCAAACAGACTGCTGCGCAGCAGCAACTCCAAGCACCAGCGGTGCCGCTATGGCTGTTTTCTTGATATGCATTTTGCAATTTGCAATTTTGAAAATATGTGTGTAACAGTGTCGCTAAACTACCTATCAAGAGCACCACACTACAAGCTTTGGCATTTTCTTGGTACGCAGCGGTCAATGCTAGTTTTTATACGTCTCCATGGTTCACCGTCTTAGCCCAATCTTGGTCGCTCGCAAAAAATAGGAAAAGCTTTCTTGGAAACTAGTCAAGTACAATCTGGACGGAAGCCCAAGTAATCGAGCCGAGAGACACCCCCCCCTGCACCTAATAGTTTGCGTTGTAGGTATTATCCGTGCCAATCGTCGAGGGTGAATTGTTTCGGAATGGCATCTTCGACCGCAAATATATTAGGGCACCTGACCCAGGCTAATATACTAAATATCCCGACACTGCAGCCTATTTCGGATCGTGTTCCTACAAGTTCCCAGGTTTTTAAAAACGGAATCCACCGTTTTATATCTCAGATCTATAAAAACAAAATGTTGAGGGGTTCGTACACCCCGGCACAGAATATTCGAGCCTGCGCTTTATTACAAATCGAGAACGGTCTGGATGTTAATTAAGAGCTTGTTGAGGGTTTGACGGAATCGTCGCCAACATCACGGAAAGCACAACCGCCGGTCCGAGATATAATGTAAGACACCTATCGACAGATGGGATGTCTGCCATTTAAATTCCTAACAATTAAGGGGCATCAGTGTATTCTATTGACGTCACAAATATATGGATCGGAATCGTATACGCATACGCATGCGGCTTATACGGTTATTGGTTATCAGCTCCGACTCGAGAGCTCATCTCAATTTAATAATATACTCCACAATCTGACGAGCACTAGCTAACTAGCTATTGGACGTTCGTGCAAATAAGGTAATCAATTTTAATCATAAATAATATCCGACAATGCATAGAGATAACACTAAAAACGCCGTTCTATCCATTCTAATAGCGAACCCAGGACGTAATTACAAGTTAACCCTCAAGCAAAAAGGAAGCAAAACTCATACTACTAGCAAGTAAGTAACCCCATCAAACAAGACTAGCCCCATTGACGAACGATCCTCCCCATACGCGGGATCGCTTCCCTTTCGGCTGGTCGTCTGCAAACGGAATACACCCGGTCGGGAGCTTGATCGGTTCAAAAAGACTCTTCTTTACATCCCACGACGGAATCAAATAATTCAGCGAACTCCCTCCATCAAGCTCAAACCCTGTACTCGCGCCGATTTCCAATCCGAATTCACCTTCGTAAGAAACACCAGTCTTAGCATGCTTAGGATCATCTTTGCAGAACCCTCCCTTCTTCTCACCGGTTGAGAGCTTTTGCGGCGAGGAGAACGTGAGACCTGCAAACGCACCGACGGTACCTTTACCGGCTAGAACGTTCACGCCCATCCGTAGGCCGGCCTTTACGGCCGGTGTGATCGAGCCTTCCATTTCCACGCGCTTGAAGTCGAAGATTACCTCCTTGCTCATTGAGGACCACTTGTCCCCTGATATTCCGAGGGCGTCTTGGAAATCTACCGCGAGGGAGGCGTCACCGGTACTGAATTTGAGGCCGACGTCGAATTCGAGTTCGAGTTGGGCTTTCAGTTCGATTTCGGGGAATAAAGCTATTTCCGGGCCAACGGTTATGATACCCGGAACCGCAAGAGGAGATAATGGTATTGTGAACTCTGGAAGCTTCTTCTTTTTGATTTGTAACCTTTCAACACCGTCCTCCGAGGCTTTAGGTTGGAATTTGACGTTTGTGATGAAGGAGGCTTGAAAGTTCGGTTGGAACTTCGCACCGATTTTGGTGGTTCCGCCGTTCTTACGGGTCACGTATGTTTGCAACTGGACATTGCCGCTCATATGGCAATCCTTGCATTTCACGATCAAGAATTTATCGTCGTCGCCGGACTTGAATGGGTCGTTGACTAAAGACGTTTCTGTCCGATTGTCCTTTCTCGGCCACGAGAACTGCCATTTGGTGGTTTCGTCGGATTCCTTCAAGTCGGCAATGACATCCTGAATTTTCGATAGACCGACGTGACAGACGACGGTCGGAGTGAGACCTACAGTTGGGCCTGCCAGCATAGGTCCAAAACACGCCCAGCGCGGATTGATTTTGACAGCGAGATCTCGTTCAGCAAGATGACCATGGTCAGCGTTACCGATACTGAGATCGTAAGTCTGAGCCGTTTCGTCCCAGGAGACGGTCTTTCTGGTCAAAATGGCGGTTGAATTCGCTTGGTCGAATTTGACGCGAGTGATCTTGTGCGGGGCACGTTCTTCATCTGGACCGCAACCGTCATGGTGGTGGTGAGTTATCAAGTAGAAGTAGTCTCCATCGTGTTTGTTGACCCAATCCCAGGTTTTGGTAGCGTAATCTAGGATCTGTTTGTTGTTGAATTTGATGATGAGGTTCTCTTCATCTTTGCATTTAATGCTTTGTGTGAGACTTTCGAAATTCTCAAGTAAGATGTGAGGATGATCTCGCTCGGACTCTTCTTTCATGATCTTCATATGGGCGACGTGGGCTGAGATAATGCGTGTACGTGTTAGATTAAACCGATTGATTAAATAACTTTATTTCAGGTGGGAGCTTACTGCCAGAGCCATATAATAATCTTACCTCCTTGTCGAAATCCAACCTCGAAAGATCATCTTGACCTCTTTTTCGGAGATGTGGATAGAATAATTCCTCGCGAATGGGTAGCAACTTGACAGACTCCGGTACTGCTCTCTGATTGAGACTGTGAACGGGGGTTGCATCGGCATGTAGCGCTAGAAGGGCTACGGAGAGTAATTTTAATAACGTCATTTTCGAAGATACGCTCGTAATAGTTTTTCAAGTGATAGAGATTGATACGCCGGTGTTAAAGAGTGATAGATACTTAAGATTTAAACGGAAAGAATGTTCCAATCTAGACACTTATAACCGCCCAGCGGGTGCCTGGATAAAAATACTTGGATAGTATATCGGGAACGAAATAGAGATACAACTGCGCCAATGACAATTCTACTAATACAGGCACAAGATAGTTATACATTACTTTCATTTCCTTGGCGAATCTATACCCAAGGTGGTTCGCAAAGACGTCTTCCCGGCTTTGCTCTAGCTCTCTTGCCTGCAACCTGTACCACTAAAATCACCGTAAGGCCTAGCTTGGCGCTTCGCGTCGAGCGACTGGTTCACAAGACAACTTGGCGCGGTAGTGCACCAATACTAGATGCACCACTTCTTAAATTGTATTGAATAACGGTAGTGGGACGTCATAGACCGGATCAACTGAATAAATAAGCTATAGCTAACGATAATGAAACGAAATGTCTAACAAATACACTGTAAAACTAGCACCTGCCTGTTTAATAGCCACCTAAGGACTAAATAGTGGCTCTCGGTGAAATCCGAGCTTGAACCTTTCCCGCCTGGGCGTCATTAAGACCGGAAATTATAGCTCCATGCTGCAGCGAGGAGGACACCGGAGTTCGGAAAATAACAGCCAAGATAATTATAATTATCCTTGCCAAAGATCTGAAAGGTTTCAGATCCGTCTTTCTGGGTTCCCCTGGGAAAATTTCCCGTAACATTCTGGAAGGTAATCTTATTGCAACGTCATGTCTAGGATCCCTTACGGGAGAAACCCGCTATTGTTTTGTGTTGCCAACGGTCAGCTATATGGGCGGCAGGGTGCATATTCCGAGACTTCACTAAGGTCTACTACGGTTAACTAGCGGTTAACTAGTGGGATTCACCGGACTTTACGTACCGGCGGACATTTTTTTAGCCTAGTTATAACCACCCATGACTCGTTCCACGATTGAAATAGCGAAATGCGAAATTTGTTGGAAACTAAGTCTGCACCAAGAACTAGATCTATAGAGCCAGACTGCTATCAATATATCTGCAACGAATCTGCGGTCAATTCTGAAGTATAGATGAGATGAGACCAGATGGCATCTTGATTTTGACTTAGATTTTAAATACACCTTCTAGAATAGTAGACTGATCTGATACCCGGACAATTTCCATGGGCTTCATCGGCTCTCGATAGAATTATTAAAGCGTTGCTCGGAATAGGACGAATGTTCGATTAATTGCCTCTGAATCTAATAATATAGAACAAATTTGCGAACCGCAGTTTCGCGTATAATTATTACCCATTTAAACCACAACCTGATTATATATTGCCTAGTCAGATCTATTCCATCCAAGTGAGTTTTAACATATTTCTCTCTGTATATTTTTCTAAAAAATGCGATTTCCAATCATCCTCCTCACATCTCTCTTCCTCGCTGTCGCCGGCTCAGCAACCCTTATCGAACGCGACGGCGGCGGAGCAGCACTCAAATCACAAATCTTAGTTGTCTTGAAAGAAATCAAAGCCGACCCCTCCGTTCTCGCCTTATTATCCAAACAATCTGAGAAATTCTTCGAAGTAATGAACAATCTACCGGACGACAAGTTCATGCAAGCCGTCGCTGATGTGAAAGCGGGCAAAATTCCAAAGCTTCCTGGGGTGTAATTAGACGAGCTGGGTGCTTTCCTCCACTTGTTCAGACAGATATCTACTATTGCGGGACAATAGATATTAGTCTGGAATATTGGTGGGGATATAGTTTGGTAGTGGATTATTATTGGCTGTCTTGTATTCGCATTGGGAATTAATTTAGTTGAATAGGATTCTAATGCTAATGCTATAAATATCGTGATCCATAAAGTTAAATAAATAGGAAATGCTTGATGCGAAAGGAAAATGCCATAAATATGCCAACTGTACATGTACAAGATGCCCCAAAAATGATACAGTGTCGATACAAATGCTGATTGATAAGATATAAGAATAATATCGGTCTCCCTCGCCACCCACACCTCCATTTCTTCTCTACTGAAGCATTTTCAAAATGTCAAGATATATAGGTTGATGACTTCTAAATATCTTTAGGGACAAGGTACAACGCGGCGCGATTCTGCATAAACGCTAAACACGTAAACCTCACATCTTTAAATACCGCCACAGCGTTCGGTAACTTGGCCTTCGTAACAGGATTAAACAACTCCCAACTGGTCCAATTGAAAGCAGGATCGCAAAATTCCCACTTCATAAAATTATCGAAATTCAGCATGAAATCCTCGCTCGAGTCAAAGTAGAATGATTTGTGGTCCGGAGTTTCATTAGGACCCGAGATTGCTGGATTACGTGAGATCCAGAGCTCTCGTCTATTTTCCCGACCACCATTGGTGCTCGGTGGAGATGAGACATGCGAGATGTTACCAGGTGTGGTGACGTTAGGAGCAGCGCTGGGTGTATGATACATTTGCTGCTGGGGCCCGGTCATGCTATTGTGAATCCCCATGCTGGTAGAGCTAGAAGGATAGACCGACGCTCCGGATCCGGAAACACCAGAGCTCGAGATTACGGATGGTGCTGGCGGGACTTGTGTCCTTTGTGCTAATTGCTGCTGCTGAGGATAGAACATTCCGATGATGGTTTCATTCGATGCCGCGGAGTCAGGTTCGGGACTTGACTCGAAGACTGGAGCTAGGCCTGTAACCGGTGCCGGGGGCTCCATGACATCCATGAGCTCTGTGAAGAGGGCTCCGGCAGGTTGTTGGGTATCGATGCCCCATTCGGTGCGGAAGTAATCTCCCGATTGACTGAAGAGCTGATTAAGCTCCTGTGTGGAGACTCCTGTGAAGTGTGGGGCTACCATTTGGTCCATAAATCCGTTGAAGGGGAGGATGCTGTCAAACGCAGCAAGAGGGCTCATATTCTGAGATGTTGCCGGCAGATTCAGGCCGCTCAGGCTTGTAGTGTTAACTGGCTGATTGGCCAGCGCCTGATAGTGGCCACTTTCAAAGCCGGTGACGCTCGCTGAAGCTGGCGTATTGGCTCTACTTGTCCTCTGAAACTGCTGTTGGCCGCCCGGATATAGAAGCCCAGCTCCTAGATCAGCTGAGAACATACCGGGGTTCATTGCGTCTGGAGGCATGTTTGTGAAATTGAGCGGAAAAGCGGTGGCTTGGTTTGGATTAATATTTATACTGGGGCCAGAGGTATGAGGCTGCTGTGGCAGATTCGCCCATTGGTGCTGAGGTGACATTAATCCTTCGGGGATTAAGGAAGGTGCTGCAGAACCAGTACTCGACTGATGGCCAGGTCGAACAGAGCGCTGGAATATATCCAGCATATCGACATCTTTGCAGTCATTAGTACCAGTTATCGACCTCTAGCATGTAAAGGGTATAAAAGCGAAAACTTACAAGCACTCGGTCGTGGTTTGTTTCCCCAGTCGGGTGCAATGACATCGAATACCTCGTCCCAGGTACGTGCGGCGCGTATATCCGATGGTAATACTCCGCCAAAGTGGAATCTCTTGAGGTGTTCCCTAGATAGCATTGTCAGTTCATGTGCGTGGTCAAATATAGGAGGGTATTACCTACTTGACACCAGCAAGATTTTGGCGGTTAATAGTCCAACATGTAACATGGTTGTCCGGGTCCGACTTTGCAAAAGGGCAAGCATATCGCCGGCCAAGAGACCTTAGACTGCTAGGGCGTCGGTTTCGCGGGGGTTTGCGACCCTCACTTTCGTCCGAATCATCCTCCTCGCGTCTCTTCGCACTCTTCTTGCCGTCGCCGGACTGGCGTCTTCCAGTGCCGGAAGGTAACCCCAGTCTAGCGGATGAACCGCCATGCTGTGCTCCGCCATGCTCGCCACCATCGACGGGAGGTTGTGAGCTTTGTCGCGAGCTTGAAGCGGTCGACATACTATCCCACCCCTCTGAAGATGTCGTCTCTGATAGCACAGTCATCAACATTAGAAGGTATATTGCCCGTAATTTCCAGACTTCCTCAGAGTCATCCACGTCGACGACGAGATCGTCATCTGGATTCGATTGGACGTTCGCATAAACTCCCGGGTCGTTGCGTGGGGTTTCTCGTCCCCTTTCAGTCCGACTGCTATGGGGACTTGTGGTATCTTTTCGGTGACGACTAAGCATCGACAAGTCGGCACCCGTCCAGCCTGCCGGCTGCGATTGTGGCGAAGGCTGCCGGCCATTACCCGACCCTCTACCGGATTGATTGCCCATTGGGTTTCCGAATCGTCGGTAATGTTCTTTCCACATCCCCAAGTACTTTACCAAAGCGAACTTGCCATTTTCCTCCGCGGTTTGCAAGGCGACGTCGATGCATTCCATGTTCTTCTGGACCAATTCAACGACGACATCGTATCGACCCTTTAGCACAGCGGCTCGGACCATCGGTGCGAGGACTTCAATTGAATTTTCTTCCTCACGTTGGGCATCTTCGAGCAAACCATGAGCATCAACCTCTCCGGAGAGGATGGCATCTTGCAGTTTCGAACTACCGTAAAAGACATAGCTTTCTTCTTCGGGTTCGAGGACTTTCATGTTGGTCGGCGAGGAAGATCGTTGAGGCAGAGGGGTGGGTTTTTTCTCCGCTTGTCTGAGTAGATTCAAAGGACTGTCTGATAGAAGTATCTGAGGTTGAGGTGTATATAGCGCCCTTCCAAGCTCTAAGAGACCTGGATGCGGCTGATCCGTTTCTGGATGGGGGGTCTCCACAATCCCAGGCAGGAGATTTAATCCTTCCTCTTCGTCCTGGCTTTGTCGCTCTTGCGACAGAGCCGCGGTGGGAATATCATCCGATTTTCCAACCAAAGCCGGAAGTTGGATGGTCGGAAGCACTTCTTTGGAGCCTAGCCTTGTCGGTCGTGTGAATGCAAATTTCGAATGCCAATCAAGAAAGACGTCTTTTTGAAACATAGAGGGTGCCAGCTGGGACTCGGTTGATAAATCGGTGGCGTCAAATTGGGCAAATATAGCGGGTGGGGGGTTTGGCATAGCGGGCAGCATAGCACCAGATGCTTCATGCTCGTTTGATCCCGACCCATCCATCTTGGCCACAACGTTATAAGTCTTGTCGTACCGAGTCAAGATGCTCTGGATCAGATTGTCTTTGAAATTTGGATTTGCCGCTTGATCTATAGCGGAGGCAAAATTATCGGCGGGATTGCTGGCGTCCCACCCAGACTTACCGGCCTGGTAGACAGTATAAGCGCAGTCAAGGAACTCCTTGAACTTGGCAGATGTATTGAGCAGACGGTCCCCGTCTAACTCCTTTTTGTGAGTGCCAAGCCACTCGAGCGCTGCACCTCGTCTTTCCCGGACTCGTCGCGATAGAGGCTCAGGACGTAATGTTGCGCCTGAAAGAACAGAGCGGTCACTTCGAGAGCGGTTAAAGTAGACTGCTCCGGATGGCTGCCTTATCGAGGGAACGCGCACAGAGAGCAACTCGAGCTCTTCGTCGTCCTGTTCCTCAAGCTCTGCCTCAAAATGCTCCAGGTCCTTTTCCGAAGGCAAGAAAGAGTATTCGAGATCACCCTTGGAGGCGTGTGTCCTATAGCTCAGTCTATCTCATATGCGATTTATTTTCCCGATGTTAACATCCACAATAACATCCACAACGAAATTTAACGTCTCATAACGCTGGAGGTATTTGGAAAAAGTGATATGATGTTTGCGGGTGCGATATCCACTAACCTCGATTTGGAAAAGGGCAACAACACCGAGCCTTCCGTCAGATCCTGATCACAAGCCTGAAAAGTCGTGCTAGAACTCTCGAATGGCGCGGGGAAAGTGAATATGTCTGCTGTATTTTGGGAATCTGTGAGCTCATGGAACGGCCGCTGGGAATAACCGTCGCTGCCTTCAACTTTCTTTGGTGGGTCGTCGTATCGCGAATCGAGGCGTCGGTTGGGATCGATGTCGAGAAGAAACGGGGCTGCAGTTGATGACAGGGTCGCGGGCAATTTGGGGGCCTCGTGAGAAGTCAGACTTTTCTTACTTCGTCGGCGGAACAGCTGCATCTTGTCAATACCGCAAAAATTATTATCGAAAAAATGTTAATGTCTATTGGATTCGATACTAAAGATGGAACGCTCTTCTTTCGCAGACTAGCGGGGATGTTATAGATCCAAGATTGGGTCCTGCTGCCTCTAAGGCACTGCAGGCCTGCATCACCAGATTCATCTCTCACTCTTACCCGACGCACTTGATTTTTCCATTTATTTCCCAGCGTCGTCACTTGTGCTGGTGGACGCGGCAAGTGAAGCATTCAGAAACCCATCAGCCCTGCCCCGCCTCTCCGGCATCGTGCCAGTTGGACCCGGTTCGAGTTTCCTGCCCAAATTGGGCCTTGGCATCGCAGCTGCTAACTATCAGACTTCGTAGGCAGACATTGCGCCGAACAGCTTGTCTCCTTAATTTTATATATACTTAGGTATATTTTTCAGGGCGAGCAAACAGACATAAAGCCGCTCCCTCTGCTGGAAAACTTTCACAGAATTTCCCTTGATTTCTTCTTTTCTCCCCGGGAACAGTTGTCTGGTTAACTGCAGTCTATCGTTTAGACGATAAAGCAGGAAAAAATTTAGATTTCCGCTGCCGGATTATGAATTTGTTTCCACGCCGACCCCAAGCAACTCGCTTCCTGTTGACAAGTTCTCGCTTCCAAATGGGGACATTTACTCAAGCAACTCCATAGTCCTATTGTTCTGCCTATTTTCGCCATCTCCTAGCAGATGCTTGAGGCGAAATTTAGCGGACCGCACTGTGGAGCGTCTTCGATTCAATTCCCGTCCCAGCCTGGCAGAGACGATGCGAACTTGCTGCTAGGCTCGCACCGAAACATGAGTTATGAGTCTTTTTTGTGAAAATATAAAACCATCGAGTGAACTGTACAGGTGTCTCATCTCTTCTCATCTCTCTAAACCATACATATTTGCCTCCTACCTACATCCATAGCCCAGCCAACAGTTGTCAGGAATTACATCTAAACCATATCCCAAACTATTTGAACGTCGTAGATCATCCTCGCACTTTATATACTAGCATCCCTTCAAGAACACGTTATCAACCTACCAGGCTTCAGCTTTCCTGCAAACTCTGAGACGTTTCTAAATTAAACACACCAAACCCTCCAGTGTACCACTACGTATTGTGTCAAAAGCTATAGATCTAGAACGGCATAGCTTATCAATTTCAATAATTAAAATGGGAAAATCCTTTGGTCTATCAAAGCCACATGGCACTTTTATCTCATCTTCGTACGAATACCCCAATCAAAACCTGCTCCATGCAGAGGACATCTACTCCGTCTTGCAGCAGGTCTCGTCGAATCGGAGCACCATGAACCCACACATCTTCGGGAGCTCGCGATTCACAAAAGAAGATGATTCGGTCGCTTTTTCCCAGTCTCAACATACACAAGGTAAGCCCTTGACACGTAAATTTTTCTTTTCATTGAATTTCCCGCATTTTACACCTACGTTGGACTTTGGCATCGGTACAAACCGATGCTCTCTAGCTTTAAATTGGGGACAACTCGCGCTAACAACTAAGGAAATCTAGCAGCCAACGCAAGATTCTTCGAAAACACTGATGAAGACCTCAACAGCATCGAAACTTCAATATCCAAGCAGAGCGACCGGACTATAGCTAGCTCAGAATGGAGCTATGATCAGGAAGCCTACGAAGAGAGCGACATCAATTCCCACTTTGCGGCTCTAACTGTCACCTCCAGCACAAGAGTGCGCAACACCACAGAAGCTCGCACATCGATATCGGAATCCCAATTCTTCAGATCTAGATCGATATCTCCATCCTCGGAATCTGACGGAAAAGCCATGCGGTGGGTTTGAGTCCATCTGCATGAAACCGGGAAAAAGCACGCATTAGTTTATAATATTTTTTTCTTTTCGGTTCGCGAATCTCTTCGGGCGTATTGGGATTAGGACTGGGTCATGTTTTTTTTTTTGTTTGGAATTGTGGGAATTTTTTAATTCAGACCACGGAATATCGACAGCGCAACGGAGACAACACAGAAGTTAAGGTTTTGGTTTTGGTTGTATCCTTCGTCATCTATCGATATTACTTAATGTATGCGACTTTTGGGAAACAGATACCAGGTCTAAAAGACATTTTCGTTTATTCGTTGAAATTTTTACTTGTTTCGCTCGTATACAATTTCTGTCCACTTCTTATACAATAAAATTGTAATTCTACGGCACAGCTGTACAGCTAGTTGTTACCTCAATCATCAAGCATAAGCAGATCTTCTCTTTTCAAGCTCTTGCGATATTGCCAAGCTTAGCTTATAGCACAGCCACGCTCATAGATTTGTTTTCCACTCACGTGGGATAAATTCGAGAATAAACTCTGATAAGCTTATCAAAAAGCCACATCAGTAACCTCAGTTTTCTTGTACACCTAATGTACCCTTATCTCAGAGCCAAGATTCGGCAAACACCTAGTTATGGGACAGATACACGGAAAATCATTGGATAAATGAAGTCCTGGAACCCCTAGGCGATGAGAAGATCTTCGGCAAATACGAAAAATCAATCCAATCTCTAGGTCTGAGTCCAGAGAAATACGCGAGTGAAGATCAGATGTGCACACCATTATTGAAGGTTCTCCAAGACGTTGTGGGGCACAGTCTCGGACCCGACTTTCACCCACTTAGACACGCATGCTTATGCCACTCTTGGGTCACATAAACCAGACCTAAGCCTCATGAAAGGAGCGAAAAAGCCACTACCACAATATTTAATAACGTTTATTAAGCTTAAAAAGAAGAGCTCAAAGTTAGGAACGAGTATGAACTTGGGGCAATGCCTCGACTACTTGTTGAAAATGCGAGAACTTCAAGGCTCTTAAGAAAGATTCTTTGGATTACTGACCGATTTCGAGAATGCGATAATTTGATACTTACATACCAAAAAGAGGAATCATTTTTCTTGCCAGCATCAAATGCAATTCTCAGCACTCTGCATGTCCAAACTATGAGATGCAAAAGCCTTTTGTCAAGTCTTGCTATACTCTTTGGCTTATGGCAGATCCTTCCACTTGTTTAGAACCTCCCCGATTTCCGGTGGCTCTAGGAAACCTTCACTCGATTCTAGGTGTTCCAGAAAAAATCTATTGTTGGATATTTTCGGTTCTACAGATCTAAGCTACTTGACAGAGTAGTAGACGTTGCAGTTAAAATACCTCGAGAAAAAAGCAGTAAACTATATATACATCAAGCGGGAAATAGCTTTGCTGAAAAATTTTAAGAATGAGACCAAGCCGCACTCCTTACCCGACCTCGCATTCGTTGATAAATTGCATCCAATATTTAGAATTTCTCCGGTAGGGGAACAATTGAATGTTAGAAACATCGGGTTCCCCCGGCAACGATCGAGCATATGATTGATGTCTTGGACGCCCTTGGGTTGGCTACACACGGTGTGTGGTTTCGTGCATCGAGATGTGCGAATGGGGAACCTCATTCTCGTAAAAAGATTACCATTTGGAGAATCCTAATTCTGAAAAGTTGAATGTTTTCTCAAAAGTTGTGTTAATCGATTTTGATAACGCAGCACGGATCGGGGAGGAAACCATCTACGAAATTCGGTTATACACAGTGCCCAAGAGAGGTGCTTAATAGGCTAGAGGTTTTGCATTAGCAGGCTGAGTCAGAGTCGTTAGAAGACGAAGTGATGGGAGATGTAGATGCACACAAACCCGGATTGCCAGCTCATATCAGGTACACTCCAGCCGCGAGGCACGATTATGAGGCGTTTATACTTCTCATGATAAAGGTTCTGATGCCCAAAACCTTTACAACTTCCAGTCCCGCAACATAGAAAATCCGAGATCCGCAGAATTCAAAAGGTTAACCTCGTTGTGGGCATCGGTAGGTGTGTCGAAGGTGTGGAATCAAGCACTAACTTGCGCTGAGAAGGAAGATCACGGAGGATTGGCAGATTTTGTGAAAGCTATCATCCCTCTTTGATTCATTATACTATATTTTTTGACCGAAGGCCGAAGCTTATTTTTGTAAGAAGTAGAAGAGGGAGAGTTCCAGGTGCTGAATGCGTTTAGAGAACGAAATAGTAATGGTTGCCGGCCAGGCAGTCTCGATCCGCAGGTCAGGCTTCATACCGGAGGCTAAATATCGGACCTTCTTCAGATAAATCCATCATGAATTCTTCCATTTAAGTGGTTTTTGACAAGCAACTATCAAAATATAATAAAGTTTTAAAACTGGGTAGAACCACACCTCATGTAAGTGCTTTGGAGGAGAGGTTTGTATCACAAAAAGATCGAGTCCGACCACAGTGATGTGAATTGAGCTCATGCCAGCAGAAACTTCTTTCAAAACCATGTTTGCAGTGAATTCCTCGCTGGTAGCCGAACTTACGTCAGTCTATGCGCCTTACATCCGTCCTCACTCGGTTGGTTATGGTTTGTAAAGATCGAGACCAAAGTCGTTTTACCCAGGCATTCTGAAGCAGAGCTGAATAATCACGAGGCACTGAGAACAAAGTTTGCCCAATAGATTTCTGGTAGCATTAAGTATTTACCCAGCACCGAAGTCAGTGCGCGCGTATCATTTCCAGGATCTTTTTGTTTCGAACTGCACGAAATGCATCTATGATTGCTTCTTCAACATTATAAAAACCAGGAAGCGGGGAAACTCGCCTGTTGCAGCTCCTGGTTAGAAACCATGCGCGCATTTATAATGTCGCCTGCATACGACTTCGGCTTGGCATGCGCATCCAATCGATCACGGCATATCTATCAGAGCTGCGTATCAGGTACAGTGATCATGTGCTCAACCGCATCCTACGGCGGGTATATTAAACAAATACTCTTGCAGGGGCAACTTCTTGGAGAATTATATCATACGTGCGATTAAGCTCGAATACAGACAATTACCAACGGCCGTATTATCTTCAACATTTATTAAGAATAAGGATTATAAATATAAATACATGCAGCATTTGTCTCTTCAATGAAAACAATTGTATTAAATTTCAAGCTCGTAAACGTCCAAGAACGGAGATTAAATCTAAATCTCAAAAATTTGTTTCGATCCAACGCCGTGCTGATGTTTCAAGCTAAGAAATAAAATACAGAGGAAAGAACAGATGCAAAGAACAATGAAGAATATGACATCGCACTAATGGCTGGTGCCAGGTTAGGAGTATTGGTCGTGTCAGTTTTGTTCCCGCTCTCAGTTGGTAGCGGGTTGGTTTTGGCCTCGGGTACGAATGTGGGATCATCCTTTCGGGTGCAACCGCTCTTATCCGTGAGTTCCTTTGGGCACTGGATGCGATTGAAGGTGACACTGCAATGAAAAGTTTAAGAAACCGGTTAATTTGGATTGAGACTCGAGTTTAACCGGAGTGGATTGTTTGCTGTGACTTACTTTGGCAAAATTACGTTCTGGTACCAATCGTATCGCCATTCACAACCAGGTTGCACAAGTTCAGGAACGGTATGACATTGCTGGAGACCCGGGACACCGCCAGTGCTTTCGTTTCCGAAGAACGAACCGAAGGTTCCACCGAATCGCTGAGCGCATTTGTCTGCCCAGTCGGCTTGTCCGGGTACCTATGAATTTTCGTGAATATTGATTTTTTAAACCCGATTAACAACAATTAAAATTTTAACTTACGACCAAGCTGAAATAGTTAGCTTGAGCTTCGTTGAAGTTATCATTGATCGCCTGCACGATCATCTTTTTGCCCTTGATAACGGTGTCGATGAATTCCAATTCGTAACAAGCGCAGCACCAATCCGTATCCGCATTTCCGCTGATGAATATCGATGCGTAGCCGTACGAGAAAGTTTCGTTGACAGCCCAAGGTTGTTGATTTGTGCAGGCGGTTGCGGGTCCTCCGTCGCAGTAGCTTGCTGCTACCAAGGGGTTTTTGGTTATAGGCTCGTCATTTTTGTCGCAAACCATCAGTGGTGTGGCACGGTAGTCATCACCAACAGTGGTCCACGCGCAACTTGGTTTGCAGCAATCATAGTACATAGAACTGATGGCAGTGCCTGACAGAACATTTCCTGCAGAGACCAACACCACGAGGCTGAGGCTAAGAATATAGGACAGAAGTGAACCGTGTGACATTTTTGCGTGTTTTTAACCGTGGAGAGTAGAATAAAAAACGTAACTGAGATAACAATAATAATTAAAATGAGTGAAATGGGTTCAAGATAAAGAATTGTTTAGATTGTTAGGAAATTTGGTCGAGAAACTCTCTAAGACAGTGGGTGGCAATATATGTATTCTTTGCGAAACAGGGGACTATTACCTCGGGTGTACGTTTTTCCGGGGTTATAATATAATTGCAAGTGAAATTCGCCCTTAAGAACCTATAAGACTTGCTCTCAAGATATTTTAAAAAGGGATCCTTGGAATCTGGGGTTCAGGAAAAAGAGTCAGACTCGGAAAAATGCCTGGCCATATATAGCTACGGGATACACTACTAAGAGATATATATCATGTAAAACTAACCCGCTATGATATTACACCGCGCCGTAACTGTATTCTTGATGGATAATATCCTTACTGCCTCCTGGATGGACACCAAATGTCTCCATCATGCACAACTGGCACATCAATACGAAATATCATTGATTTCTTCTGCACGGGCACTCAGGTGTGGTCGAGAATCAGCAAATAAGCCCAAGAAATTTAACTCGCAGTTGAAGAGTGTGTCAAGGTGCTGCACGGATACCGCACGGATCCAGCACATGCAGGAGACAGCTCTGCAGCTACACACGCCACTGGGAGCACCAACCAGTTCTTTGCAACCATCAGGCGATCTGTGGGCCGGGGTTATTAAAGTTTTAAAATCGTTCGCATCAAGGATCTTAACCCGCATGAACAATTATTTATTATTGTTCTTGCGCAATGATGCTTTGTTCAAAAAAAGGAAAAATTGTTGTTTCCAAGCTTGTTGCGTTTTATGCCTGCCGATTTACCACGACCGTCTAAATTTCAAGGCGAGGGTTTTGAGTCTTTCGTTCAGGACGCTACCGAAACTTAAAGACGCATCGGAATATCATGAAATGGTTTCGTCCTGTTTTGATCGAGCCCCGCTTTCCCCAGACTCCAAACATGCAAGCACAGGCCTTTTTAAAATGTTTTTACCGGTTATTAACAAAAGTTTTGGAGCCAAGGGGTGCATTGAAAAAAGTCACGAGTGGAGCTGTGGGTATGTGCACGGTCTCGATTGCATCTGGTTTGTTTCAATTCGCGGCCCAGATAAATCGGACCGTGCCGCCAAATATTTCTTTCTTCCCAAGGAAAATCCGTAACTTAACTATTCTATTTTCTGAGCTCGGTGCCAGATATCAATGTAACACGCCTGAGCGAACGTATTTCTTGGAGCTCTAGCGTCGAACCGCTTGTCTTAAAGACATCCGTCCGAACCCTAAGAACCTGGGGCCCGCCTCTAGTCTTATCTCCCCAGCTTTCATCTTACCCACCCATTCTCTAACTTTATCATTCCCTCAAATATTTAAGCTTTGATCTTTTGTCTTACGAATCCATAACTTCCAAGTTCGAAATTGTCGGAGTGTAATTGAAGTCTATAGATTTGAAACTACAACGCATAATATATATATTTAGAAAATGCCCTGGAGAAATGGGTCGGGGACCCAGAATTTAGGCTTGGCGATGGTCATTTTCGGACCAGTGGTCTCTTTAGTTTTCGTCGGTATTCGGTTTTATGATCGTAAAAGGTCTCGTATAAGGATAGGTATGATCACTCTCCAAGATATTCCACAATCCAAAGGCAAGTATAGTCGCAATCGCTAATAAATGCAACCGAAACAGAGGACTGGCTATTACTTATGGCAACGGTATGCAAACATAATACGGATACGGAGCTTATGTACAGCATTCGCTAGATGTGAATGACATGGATGTGCTATATAGGACGTACGCTAATTTCTTAACTTGCTCCTGCAGATTCTTTCCTTCGCTTGCATATATCCATCTTGGAGAGGTAAGTTATCGAAAGCACCTTGTCAACTCAATATGAGCCTCTACTTACTATAGTTTGTCTCCAGTGATAAAGGTGGAATATCTCGGAGTCCATATTTGGCAAATAAATCCAATGATGTGGCGAAAATGGGATTATGACGAGTACTATAAGGTCTATAAGAGTACCGAAAACCCGAATTCGCTGCGGCCCAATGCTTACAAAACGATTTCCACAGTACATAATATCGTTTGCTATGGTCACAGCACCAATTTTGCCACTAGTAAAAGCTTCCATCCTGCTTCTATTATTACGAATCGGGGGAATCATCAATAGCGTACGGATAGCGGTCTGGGTGATTTTTGTCTTCAACGCTCTGGCCGCCGTGGTGACCGAGTTCATGATCCTTTTTCAGTGCCCGATTACCGCGGGTAATACCTTTAAGACGAGAACGTTTGGCAGACTCCACTGTCTGAGTCGAACAGCGGAGGGCCGGCTCACTATAGCGCAGGTGGCAATCAGCATGTTCACCGATATCCTCGTTTTTCCGATTCCAATATATATCGCGTCAAGGATAACGGCGGCAAAATTAAGGGATAAGCTTGTGGTTATTTTCCTGTTCTCTCTGAGTTTAAGGTATATTGCCTTGAGTAATATTACTAATTTGTAAGAATTCCCAACAATTTTTGCTAATCTGTCTATTTTCAATGTTAGTGTCACAGCAGTTGGCGCGCTGCGAGTATATCTCTCCTATCAGGATCGTCTATACGCTCGTAACTTTTACGACTGGACCTACTACGGCCTCGTCTTTGTTGTCGGACATATTGAAAACATGCTTGCAATCATCGTGCCATGTATTCCGAATCTTCGAGTGTTTTTCCGGGAGACAGTTGACCGACAAGTCTCAGAAGCCTCAGAGATCAATATCCAGAGATCTCGAAGGGGATCCCGCGTCAGACGTCCTGTCGATTCGCTCGACGATGAGCTGGATCTCGAACAACTCGCAGTCAGCACGAGCACCACTGCTTCTTTGGTGAAAGAAAATGAAATCTACACGGTCACAGAGGAATCCCCAACGACGTCTAAATCGTCACACCCAAATCTTTCTACCGAAAAAACATCTGAATACGCTTCCGTGTAGTTTTTCACTTTGCTATTTTCCCTGGCTTTTCGTTTTCGTCTATATATAGCTATGCCGCTGAAGTCA
Source organism: Orbilia quercus (assembly GCA_036971405.1). Lineage (NCBI taxonomy): Eukaryota > Fungi > Ascomycota > Orbiliomycetes > Orbiliales > Orbiliaceae > Orbilia > Orbilia quercus. The sequence goes on from JAJTUE010000014.1 coordinate 702,086, forward strand.
GGCGTTGCAAGCTCGTTACATTTAAGACACCGATTTGTTTTATATTTTATATTTTTCCGGTGGTTTTATGGTTAAGTTCTTTTTGTTCGGTTTATGGCATGGCGAAATGATTTTTACAAGTCATATATATGTATGAGAATTATGCCCTAATGAATGGTTATCATAAAAATCAAACACATATGTTAAAATAGCTTGTTGTTGTTATATCTTGTTAAGAGAATGTATTCTAATTATTAATGTATTTTTATTAATCTAACTTACAGCAATTTTGGACAAAATATTTCATCGAGTCTCGTATCCAAAATGGCTCTGCCTGCAAGTAATTTCTGGTTCTTTCTGCTAGAAATACGCCCTAAAAATCAATCGCTTCATGCAAAAACTTCTTCCCTCCACTACCGTACATCTTCGCCGTATGCCCCTCCCCTCTGATAACATATTTATAAATCATCAACCCTTCCAATCCAACAGGTCCTCTCGCATGTACTTTATTCGTACTAATCCCCACCTCCGTCCCAAAGCCATACCTATACCCATCCGCGAACCTCGTACTCGCATTAACGTACACGCCCGCACTATCCACCATTCTACAAAACTCCTCAGCGGCAGCTTCACCCGATGTAACGATACAATCCGTATGCGAGCTCGAATGCGTGTTGATATGTTCCACCGCTTCCTGTAACGATCCCACCGTCTTAACCGCGATAATCAGATCCAAAAACTCCGTGTTGTAATCTTCCTCCGCTGCGGGTTGCAATATCGTTTTCCCGACTTTTCCTAGCACGCTATCGTCCGCCTGTTGTAGTGCCTCCAGACTTTCTTTGTCGCATTTTACGCTGACGCCTTTCTCTTGTAACGCTTGGGTTATCGCCGGTAGGTGGCTCCCCAGCACGCTCTTATGCACTAACAGTGTCTCTGTGGCGTTACATGCGGCCGGGTAATCCGTCTTCCCGTCGACGACGACATCTACCGCGATTTGTAGTTCAGCGTCAGAATGGATGTATGTAGCGCATAATCCGTCCGCGTGGCCCATCACGGGTATTTTTGTGTTTTCCTTAATATACCGAACGAGATCGTTCCCACCGCGGGGAATGACGAGGTCGATATAAACATCCTGGTCGAGTAGATCTTTCACAGCCTCGCGACTCTGGACGAGTTGGATCGCGCCTGACGGAATACGTGTGGACGAGAGAGCTTCGGAAATGATAGACGCGATTGCTTCAAAGCTGTACGAGGATTCCTTGCCGCCCTTGAGAATCGCAGCATTACCGGATTTGATAGCCAGCGAGGAGATATTGGCGATGACTTCCGGACGAGCTTCGAAGATTATAAGGAGGGTACCGATAGGGGTGGTATAGCGGTGGAGTGTGAGATTATCGTCGAGCTTGGTGGCAAGAGTCGTTTTGCCCACTACGAAATCGTATCAGTACCACGACTAACGGGGAATCTGGTAGATATTGTGGAAATCGAGCATACCAGGATCTTCTAGCCCTCTTACATCCTTAATCCCCTGTAGCATATCGTCGTATTTCCCCGGACGACTGAGGTCCAGTCGCTTCACCAAGCTCTGGGATAGCTTCCCCTCTGCGATGAGACCCTTCGCGGCCTCCATGTCCTTTGCGTTGGCGATGAGGATGTCATCTTTGAACGCCAGCAGAGCATCGTAGATTGCATCGAGGGCGATGTCTCGATCGCTCCCGGGGAGCGATTTGATGGTGAACGACGCCTGGCGGGCAGTCTTTGCGATTTCAGCGGCGGGGAGGGATGTTGTGCCTGACATGTTGAAAAAGTTTGAGGTACGAAGTTCAATCAATTGGGTTGGATAGAAAAGTTGGTTAGTGAGAGGATTAGATGCCACGATATACCGATCGCAGGTCGTACAATGAAGAGGACTTGAGAAAGAGTCACAATGTATTAGAAAATACCTGGACGAGCTTACAAAGCTCGATCGACGCAGGTATTGGTTTTTTCCTCGCCTTCGTCTATGATGGACCCTTGAGCTCGCTTCGCAACCAGCATTCCGATTATCGCAGGTTTGTCGACAGGGATGTCGAGCCAAGAGTTCAATTCAGTTTTGAGTATATGCTCATTCGAGTTCTCGGTACAAGCAGAGATAGATTTATACAGCGAAATAGCGACCATGACTGCAAATCCAAACAAGAGATATCAATTCCGTTTGCTACCAGCTGCAGCAGTGGCATTTAGCTGTGCTGTACATATATGATTCACGAAAACTCCTCATGAGAACAAACACCTTAGAAAAGCAGGCAATGATACAGCGATCTAGCAAACCCGATCTTTCAATAACTTCTAGTCGCAAATAACTTCTGGTTTGCAAAAAATTGGTCTTTCAAGCTCTTCTTTTGCCCGTATTTGTCATCAAAGTGACCTTCTTGAACTTCTTCTTGCCCTTTCCGGCCCCACCACCACCTCCGCTTTTGGCACTCAGAATCGTTGCCTCTTCGGCAATTATATCCCTCTCCCACCCATTCAACCAACCCTCATCCGCTTTCTTTTCTACCGTTTGAGCCCAGCTATGCTGTTGTTGTGGCTCTGCATCACGTCCTGCCGCAATGATAGGAGTGCCCCAAACAGTCCGAGTATTCGGCGGGCTGCTCTGCGGCAAGCTACCAAACCCGAGCTTCGGTCCAGTCGGTACCACTCCTCCGTCCATTTCGTCTTCCTCAATAGCCGCACCACCAATTCCATGTCCGATTTCCTCCAAGTCTCTCCTACTCATTTCCATAGCTAATCCCAATTCATCCTCTGCTGCGCTTCCATTATTTCTCCCCGGAGCGTTCCTCCTCGCTGCACTCCACCTTTTCTCATCTTCCTCCCGCTCGGCACGAACTCTATCCCTCTCCTCTCTGTTATCTTTCTCTCGCTTCTTTCTCCTCCGCCTCTCCAGTTCTACGGAGAACCTTTCGAGTACCTCCTGTGGCACAATATCTGTCCAATCGCACTCCAGAAATGCGACGTCGCAGCCGTATGGCAGATGGCTTAGATATCTTGCTCGCTTCCGCATCTCATCGTCGACCACATGTCCCATACTAAAATTCTCCACTCGCGGCAAAACAGATGAGGGAAACGCAGCGAAACTGCCAAATGCCACTTTCAGAATCCTTATATCCAGTGGCGAGAGGTATGAATGCGGGAGCGATTGGTAGAAGAAATAAGGTTGCGTTGGGTCATGAGGGTCGATCGGTCTCGGCATGCGATGAGATGTCGGAGATCTCGGAGCAGGAGTTAAAGTAGCTGCCGAAGCGGATTCTGGCAATTTAATATCCATGTCGATACTAATCTGCGCGGATGCCGAGGTCGCAAGATACATATCTGGGACCTGGACTTCCGTCTGCGGAATAATCGGCGGTCGTTCCACATTCTGCTCAGCTCGAGAATTCGCCTGCTCAAGCAAATGCTGCTCGTAGAGTTCCCTCCCGAGCAACTTTTCGTGTTTTTCCTCCTCCTTATTAGGCAGATCATTCGCTTTGTCTATGGCCGACTTGATCTTTCCAATCGCCTTCTTAACCCAATCGGTTTCGTCGCCAAACATTAATTCATCAACCCTTTCCTGCTCTTCAAGCTCCGAAATCTCTCTTTCGAATTCCTGCTGCAAATATCCCTTTGTAGCTTTCATAATTCTCGCGTAATCAGTGACTTCAGCTGCATAATGCCACGGAACGGAATCAACCTCCACTTGGCCAATGCTATTCCGTCTCTTCCCCATCAAAGAACTATTCAACACCGCATTTGCAGAATCTTTCGGTAGAGCCAACGTTGACCCGGGTTGTCGCACCATAAGCCTGAGCGTGACATCACTCCCTTCTCTGGGAGGCGGGGTCTCCTGTCCCGTGTAGAACTTTACCGGTCGCACTTCGTTCATAAATACGCTGTCATAGCAGATAGGACATTTCTTCCATTTCTGCTTGTTCTGGTTCGCCTGGTAATGATAGTTCTGCTGACCGGATTTTGATGGCTCTTCTTCGGATGCCATGTACCGGATCAAACAGGGCAGACAGAATATGTGGCCGCAGCGGGCCATACGCGGAGCTACGGGATCACAGAGACAGATGGGGCAAGATGCGGCTTGGGTGATAGACGAAGCGAGGATTTGGAGGATAGAGGTCCAAGGTAGCGTACTATCGGGATCGAGCGATTGGGCGCGGTAATCGCCGGCAGGGTCGACAATGAACCGGTAATTCGCATTCACGTATCTAGACAGTAGATAGAATATCAGAAGCTAGGTCTTGGTCTGTATTTGCAAAAGGCGAAGTTACCTGGCCTTGTCGACAGCGTGATAACCACTGCCGAGGCCCCACGAGGGAGTCCGTCTGTTTCCATGACGGGAGTGAGGATGGTGACCTTGCTGCTGAACTCGTGGAGGCGGAAGACTCCAATCCATCAAATGGGTGATTGAAGTCCGGCCCTTCCGGCTTGCGGTAGATGAGGTCATTGCGATCTGGTCCGCGGTCAGCTTCCGTCCGAAACACACACACACCCATAAAGAACTCAATTCCTCTGAGATACGTACAGCTTCAGCGATAACGTCGTCCCGCTGCATACTCGGTCGCCGATGGTTTTTATGTTTGGATTTGTTCCCCTGACTGTTGCGGGGATTCGCTTGGTTCCGAGCGCCACTGCCACCGGATACTGCCCCGCTGCTGCTGTTGCCGGACGAGTTTCGCTGTTGAGCCGAAGCTTGCTGGTCGTTGGAAAGAGACGATTGGATGTTTTGGGTGCCCGGAGATATCTGCTGGGCCTTCGAGGCGATGGATAGATTACCGATGGAGGAGGTCATGGCTGTCCCTCTGCTGGATCGAGGTTACAATCGTGGTGGCGATGTGAATGTCGAGATGCTCATCACCCGCGCTGCGCGAAATGCACTTCGTAAACCTCTGGCAGTCCGAAGAAAAAGGAAAGCGAGTGAATAAAGGAAGCGATATAGTGGTAGGATGCAAGATACGAGCGGAGATGGTTCGCTGGAGGGTTCTCGTCAACCGAGAACGGTGACTACAACCGTCTGAAAAGAAGAAGCGAACAGAGCAGGCAAAGAAGATGACTACGATGGCTCATCCAATTACCGTCTTATCGCCGATGTGGTATTTTGGGCCAACAACGCATTTATCACGTAATCGATGTTAGACTAGACGGACTCTCGTGCATATATGCTTCGTACACCGCTAGAAATACAACCAAATGAAGAGAGAGAAAAATATCGATGAATCAAATGATATACAGGATCAAACATAGGTTTTACTCTGCCTACGCATCGTATCCCGCAGTAGTTTAGCGGTCTCCGTGTTTCGCAGCCGCTCAGCATAGTCAATCGCCAGCTCACCATTCTGATCCTTCGACCACACCCTCGCTCCGTTCTTGATCAGAAGACGCACTACAAAAGACGTTGGATCTTGATCCAACGCTGCTAGATGAATCGCGTACGTCAGTATCTGCGGCTCCAAATCCGTATTCGCCCTTCCAGGTCGGCCGACCTCAGCGCCCGCATCAATCATGAACGAAATGAAATCCGTCGACTGCGCGTGGAAGAATTTTGCCGTATCAACGCCATTAGGATGCACCAGTCCTTTATCTATCACCTTCTGTGTCCGGGCTCTAGATTCTTTCATAAATTGACGGCTTATGGCGGTGAGAAAGGGATACCCTAATGTGAACGATGCGCCGAGCATTATCAGCGTCTTTGCCGCTTCGAATCGTTGGTTGCAAATTGCCTCGACTAGCGGAGTCCACGGTTTGAACTCGGGGTCTCCGCGGATAAAATTTATCAGACGAAGCGATGCTAACTGTCCGATATAGAAATCAAGATCTACGATTGTTCGTATTGCTATTTTGAAGTCGGCTATTGCCTGAAGCTCGAAGTCCGAACAGTGCTTGACATCGCGGTGCGGTTGATCCGCGAGATTTTTCGCCCACTTGTGCTTCACCAGAGGTTTCTCCTCTTTCGGTTTTGTGGGTTGTTGTTCGAGCTGATTAGAACTTCGTCTGGACTGGGGAGATGGCTCTTTCGCACTGGAGTCGGAGGCTTGTGTCGCGGTAGAGGCTCCAGCTACGGGGACCGCAGCAGGATTATATAAACCTGCCGCCTGCCAAACTTTCGGGTCCGTGATGTTATAAAATGCAGAACTCGGGCTTGTGTTCGCAGGAAATTGTGCTGGTGTCGAAGTCGCCGTAGGCGATACCTGTTTTGGCTGGTTAGATTGAGTGAGCCGGGATATTCCCGGTGTCGAAGACGTCGGTCCTGTCTCCCAAGGCGAAGGCCTGCGTATCGATCCTTGGGACCGTACAAAGCCTGGCATCGCGGGAAGAGGTATTTCTTTCGGTGACTGCGTGTAGCGCTGCTTTAAAACTGGTAATATAGGTGTCACGGGCGTAGTCGACGTCGTCTGTTGCACTGTCGTTTCCGGCAAGGCTTGCATTCGACCGTCTTCGATGTAGTATAGTGTCGCAAGATTCTCCAACGCCATCGCTTTATATCCCATAGTCTTCAAATTGTATAATGCCGTTCCTGAAATCGGAAATCTTAGCTTCAGCTGTGCGGTCCAGCTCTCCAACGGCTGATTTGCACCGTCCCGATCAGCTGCAAGTTTTAGCAGCTCTACACCCTCGATATCCCTCGCAATAGAATCTATATCCGCCTGAGCTCCATCCGAAAACCCCTTTGTCAACTTGTCGTATCCAATCATCCTGTTGTACGGATCCGGACCGCTTCTTAATATCTCATTAAAGAAATATTTCTGAAAATACCACCTCAGGCCGTTCGACTTACGATTCCAAGTACGCCTGAGAGCCGAGTATTCCTGTGCCATAGACTCCGGATTTCGTATGAAGCGCTCCAGTTTATCCATCGCCTGGGTCGTCCCGTTCTCGGAAAAGAGTTTCCCGTAAATGTAAAGGCAGTACAACCCCCACTCGACTAATTCAATATATACAACCCATCCATACCGATTCCTCTTGACCGTCTCGATACGACGTAGTAAAGGTTCCAACGCCTTCGCCCACAGCTTTTCCGCTCGTATCATGTCGTTCTTCTCGATCGCCTTTATCGCCTCCTTAGTATAAGACTCCTGCAAGAATAAATCGTCGTCATCGGACTCTCGATACGCGGCTACATCAAACCCCTGCGTTTCCAGTCGTTTCCACAATTCCTCCCGTTTATAAATAAACTCCTCCAAGATCTCGAGTACAAGCGTCGAACTATCCGGGTACTTCCCCAACTCGAACAGGTCAAAAGTATACTGCCACCCACCCTTCTCTCGCTCAATCATATCCCAAATCGTAAGATCCCGCGTCATAACCCCATTTAGCGCATCGCGTTCCGCTTCCATCTCCTCCGGTGACCGTATTACTTCCATCGCCGGCTCGTACAATGAGTCCGCCCGGCCCCTGATATCTCGATCAGTATCCCTCCTCGGCACCTCTTCGCCCTCCTTCTTCATCCTCGGTCCTTCGTTCCACACAACCGCGCTCTCGAACCTCCAGGTGCCGGATTCCGCACCCCTCCTCCCGGCTGTAGACTCCATCTCACCTGGTCTGTGGTCTCCCGCATACACGACAACATTTTCATATACCCTTCCCGACTGTTTGTAGAAATCTTCGGCGCAGACGTGTTCTTGATACCGTGGATTGGTGGGATCATGTAGGAACAGGTTACTTATTGCCCGCGAGAGTATCTCCTCGTTATGCGAGAGATTTTGGGGAAGAGCTTCGTTGTTCGGATTGGACCTGTAAAAAGCGGGATCGGATCGGGTTGGACGGGCGATATTTTCGGATAGGGTCGGTGCATTTATCAACGTTTCTGGTGGCAATAGTTGTGACATTTTTTGTGTTGTTTCGAGGTTGCCCAGACCCCGCAGCTGCAGCGCCGCAGCTGCTATGGAAATATATTCGGTAAATGCAAGAGGCAGGTTAGCTAGATGCTAAGTCCGATCGTTGTTCAAGGAAGGTTAAGGGAAATGGTTGCCATGCTTGTTCTGTCCGATGAGTCTAAACTTAAGGTTCGAGCTCGTGTGGTCAGCCCTGGCGCATCTAGGCTGGTGTTTGGCGAGGCGATGGATGGAAGGCTTGCCGGCCAGCCCCTTGATCCTTCAGAATCAGCCTATGGTCGCTACGGTAAAACTCATGTTAACGTTGGGCATTGTATTTCTAAGTATACTATCTCGAAAGTCTCAACGCTCTCACATGCATGTTCAGAAAATCGAATATTGTATATGTGCCGATATACGATGGTATATAGCTGAGATATATGCATTTACAAAGAGACACAAGATATCTTACGAGAATATGGTAAACTCAAACACAATCATCCGCTAAATCGATATGAAAGTCAAAAAGCCAGAATTCGAATACTACCTCCTACGAAAACCTCAACCCAGTCTCGTTGTCGGCGAGATACCCTGGTGGGAGCAAGCATCCCTATACAGCTCCTGAGTAGACTTCAAATCCACCGAATCCTCCCCAAAATGCGTTTCAAACCCCGCCATAGTTTTCTCTAGCATCGCAATAGCCTCATCATAACTCCCCTGAAACAGCAACAACTCCCCAACCTTCTGATGCGACCTCCACATATCCAGCGAACTCTCCGAGTAAGTCTCCACCGCTAACTTGAGCGCCTTACCCTGCCATTCGCTCGCCTCATCGAATCGTCCTTGTGACGTCAGATACGTCGCAATAGTCAGCATCGTTACGTTCGTGTTATAATATATGTCACCGAAGATTTTCTTCAACGCGATATACCGTCTCTGACTCCACCGCAGCGCCTTGGTGATATCCCCGAGGAAAGCGTATGCTCTGACGACATAGAGGACCAAGTCGAAGCTGTCGGTCGGTTCGCCTAGTGCGGCTTCGCGCCGGGTTAAATCCTTGATAATGGCGCTGACTTCCTCCTCGCGACCTTCGATTTCATCCCACAGTACGAAATCTTCGTCGTTAGAAAAATCAGGCGGATTCGCCTCAAGGTCTTCTTCGAATTTATCGACGACGAGCTGATAATAAACTTTTGATTCGTCCCTCCTGCTCATGAAGTTCAGCATCTTCCCCATCCGGTAGTTGATTGCTACCACGCTCCGTTTCTGTTTTTGGCGCTCGTCGGATATCTGCTGTAGCGTTTCCAGCGCTTTATCGAATTCGCCTATACATTCAAAATTAATCGCGATTTCCAATTTGACGTTAAGCCCTTCGACGTCACCACTGCCGTGATGTTTCTCGAATCCGGCGGCGGCGCATTCCAGGTATTTGAGCGCGGGGACGTATCTCGACTCGTTGACGAATATCATTCCCAAATCGCGGAGTTGTCTTAGGAACTGCGTAAGCCCATGCGGTTCTTCTCTTTCTACCCAATCGAGGATCTCGTAAAGGTGGTTTTGGATTAATGAATCCACGTGTTGGATGTGTGTGAGTAACCGCCTTTTCTCTTGGTGATCGTAGTTGGGCTTTTCCCAATTGTACTTATCCATGATCCCGTTCCTCGTGATGAAGTAGAGACTTTGCGCCATTACCTCAAGTCTCGTGTCACCTTTCAGACGGTCCCGTGCCCAGGTGTGAACAACTGGGTGGATCGAGAATATCCCTGGTCGAATAATTCTAATCAAGGAATACGACGCGAGAAGTGAGAGTAAATCTTTCACTATGGGTACAATCTTTTGTAAGCATTTTAATGTGGATAGGAAGTGTGGGGTCATACCATTCGCGCTGGACTTTTTGGAATCATCTTGTGGTCTTATTATGTTCCATAAGGCATCATCAATCTCTTCTCGGGCTAGGTACGAAGAGATCGATAAAGTCTCCAAGCAATCGGGCTTTTGCTCTACGATAGCCGCCAATGATATTTCCCAAGTCGTGGCGGCAGTGTCATTTCGGTAGTTCCATCCGAATCTAGGTTTTTTGGATTGTACTTCGATGAATGTTTCGTCGTAAAGCGACAGATACTCTCTGATGGAGATGTTTTGTTCATGGATGTAGCACCCTGCTTGTGTGATGGCAAGAGGTAGGAAACCTAGCTTGTCGACCAGGATCTGCGCATCTTGTTTGAGCTCTACAAGTCAAAAGAATTAGAGACCGATCAGCGCGTCCAAGTTTGTTTGTTAAACCACAGGTAAAGAATGCATGTACTGCTGCTAGTGTAATACCTTCTGAAGGATCCTTATAGCAAGTAAGACGCAACAGCAAAGTAACAGAGCTGACGGGATCCAAGCCTTCGAGACTAGCTTGTTCAGCTGTGATGGAGAATTCCGGCCGTCGACTCGTGATGAGTATCGCTCCGTTGCCTTGGACCGGAAAATACTGCATTATATCAAAACTTTCCAGGTCGTCCGCGTTATCGAATATCATAAGCCATCTGCCGTTCTTAGGCGACCGAAGCCATCTGAACAGAGCGTCCTTGACTTTGTCCACAGTGTTCGCGCTCGCATCAACAATACCCTGATCGTCGACCAGACCGAGGATACCGAGTTGTGAAGCCACCTCTTTGTAGTTGGGAGCATGATGTGACGCTGCCATCCTGCCTATTTGGTCGTCTACTAGCTGCTGCATTGCGAAAGCTAGCGAGGACCAGAGTGTCTCTTCGCTCGCGGCAGACAACCAGAAAACGGCGTAGTAGTCGTCGCTTTGTCTGAGGGCGTATTCTAGAGCGATTTGAGTTTTACCCATACCGCCAGTTCCCGTCAATGCAAACCTGCTGGGGATATTGGGAGATTTTGAGTCTTGAAAATAATTATGGATCGTTGATAGTTGATCCTGTCTGCCGGTGAAGTTCGGATTTCGAGGGAAGGGTGCCTTGAACGGTATGGCAGTGATGATTTGAGCCGTTGAACTATTCGCTCCTGCTAAAAATCCCAAATCGGTGTGATTTAGTTGCGATTCTGTCTCTTTCGAGTGAAAAATAGTAGAGGAAAGATAATTACCATTGACGTGCACCGTGAGTTTCTGAATTGAATCGAAAATCCCATCAACTTTCGAATCTATGTTTTTGGATAATCCCTCGATTACCATAGTGTGCGTCAATACATCGGAGCTGATATCGAGGTTGAGTGCTCCGACCATCGCCACCTCTTCTTCAACTAGCCGGGCCAGCTTGTCCTGGAGGTCTTTTGCAGAGTCTTCATCCGGCTGAAAGGTTCGTCTGATGTATCTCCCTAGCAGAAGTCATGGTGAGCACCACTGTGCTTGAACTTATAAAACTCTAATATCATCTTACTCATGCGACCTTGCGTGATATATTTCGTGGAAACCCCAATAATCTCCAAAATACAAGCCAGAATCTTGACAAATATAGTGAGCAGTTCTTGCGAGATAGTCTGTCTCGTGTGTACTTTGATTCTTTCCAAAGTCCCTTTCAGATCCTCTAACAAATTCTGAATATAGTCGTAAGAGCGGCTGACTCCTCGAGCCCCGGTAACCAAAATTGCGAGGCCACCCATTATTGCCGGCGAAGCAGGAAAGACCTATTCAATCTCGCCAATTTCTACGTTAGCGATAGATACGAGCATATAAGGATGATTGTGTAACGAACCGCGGATGTTCCTGCGGCGACAACCCTGCCGGAAAGCTCCACAGGGCCCATGATTGCAGAAAGTGAACCCCATAACTTCTCCCGAACATTTCGAAATTCTTTGAAATTCGACTCGCTTTTCTCAATATGCTTCTTCAAAGCGTCGATATCTGTTATTTGAGGGATCTGTTTTACAGCCAAGGTAGAGTTCTTTTCGTAGTTTTGGACAGCAGCATTCCAAATAGTGTTGAATTGGTCCTTGCTGCCTGTAAATGCCATGGTTTCCGATCTTTCGTTCTCGCTATCGTTAAATTTAAACTGAATGTTGATTTCTTTAGGTAATCGAGAAAATTCGGACGGCTCGGGCGACGACAGGACTTATAGCCTTGTATCATCTCATCGTGGTTCTGGGAAAAACGGTTCCGCAGATGCGAAGGTATATCTACCCCCAGTCAAACGAATGAGGGGATCCTTCAAGTCCAACGCGAGGCTGGCCGTTTTCTGCATGAGACATGGGCAGACCAACGGTACGTACCGAGGCTCCCATAGGCTATGTGAAGTGGGTAACGAGTACTTTTCCAGCGTCGAAAGCGGCGGGGTTGTTTGCTGTCGAATGCATGGCTCGTCCCGAGCTGAGTCCGGGGTTCCGAGTTATCAGCAAAGATCCTAGGCCTCAAAACGACTAGGAGAGTACAAGTATTAGCAGGTACGTCCGTACCTAAGGACGTGTTAATATGTATAAAGCGGCTTTGAAATACATGATGCAAGGTAGCCTCGAGGCAAGATGCAAGGCGGTATTCCAGTCTATCATGCAGGCCTACCGCTAACTGCAAGCTATTAAGCTATTTCCACCATACGAAATCGTAATAAAGCACGGATAGCTCGAAGGTCACCATCTTGAGACTGATCGGGTACCGTATATTCTCGCGAGACTGGAATATAATATCGAAAGCTGTCTGGTGGTTTGGCGGGAAAGCACGTGGTGAAGGCCGGTGGTGTTTTCGCAGTTGTTGTTGGCCCACCGACGACGACACAACAACTTTGGCATTTCGTCATGCGCGCCGAATGATCCAGACTTTCTTCGACTTTCTTCGCCGCCAAAAGCTTTATAACATGTCACCGCCCACCACCGACGGACCAGCCGGATGAAGGCAGATAGCTTCCCCTCTTCGCTTTCTCACCGTCATATCCGATATTCCATCCAAATCGTCCGTTCAGCGTGAGACTTAGCCGCTGTGGACCGTTTACCCCTCATACTCACATTTCGTTCGAGCTTCTGTCCAGTCGCGCGATACGATACTCACTCCAAGATGCCGTTCAACCCGCACGCACACTCGCGCTGGGTGCCATACACCACCGATGCGATCGCGGAACTCTCCTACGATCCCATATCCGCTACTCATATCCCCTTTCGCGCTTCTTTGAACCACTTCCATTATAACTGGGCGCAAATCCACTCCTCGAGGCCACAGCTATTCCTACGACCGCAGTCGATCGAAGAACTGCAATTCATCGTTACACTCGCCGCGAAATGTCAAAGGAAGGTCACGGTTATCGGTTCCGCTCATACGCCGAACGCTTTGACATGTACTCCGGGCTGGATGATATCGCTCGACGACTTCCAAGAGGTCTTGAAAGTCAACGAGGATACGAACGAAATCACAGTTCAGGCCGGCATACGGCTCTACCAGATACACAGGGTCCTTGACGGACTGGGATGGGCGATGCCGAACTTGGGTACGATATCTGAGCAGAGTATATCCGGCGTCATAAGCACATGCACCCACGGTAGCTCGTTACGCCACGGCCTCATATCCGACGGTGTTACCGCCCTTACCATCCTCCTCTCGAACGGAACACACATCGAATGTCACCGCGACGGTACCATGGACCCCAAACTTTTCGACGAAAACGACGGTATCTCTCTTTTCCGTGCCGCACTGGTATCCCTCGGTGCCCTGGGAGTAATCACCTCGGTGACCTTCCAAGCGCGCAAGGCCTTCAATCTCGCGTGGACGCAGACCCTCCACCCGCATGTTGACGTCATAACGCACTGGAACTCCAGAATGTTTGGCGCAGCCGAATACGAGCGGGTATGGTGGTATCCATATACGGGGAAAGCACTCCACTGGAGCGCCAATCCGACAGATCTCGACCCCACTCCTTCGCCGACCAAGTGGTTCGATACAACGATCGGGTACCATTTCAATCAGATTATGCTGCTAGCTACGGTGTACATTCCATCTCTGACACCTCTAGCGGAGCAGATCATGTTTTATATGCAATACGGTAGACGACTTCACGCTTCATCGAATGGGATCACAACAGGAGTTTCGAAATCAGTTGATGCCATGTCGATGAATTGTCTTTACCATCAATATGTTAACGAGTGGAGTATTCCGCTCAAAGCTGGTCCGGAATTTCTCCATCGTTTTCAATCTTGGTTGAACGGTAAAAACTACAATATTCACAGGATACCGTTCGAAAATACTGGCAGTAATAAAGTATACGCCCACTCTCCGATAGAAGTACGACCGTCTTTTCCGGCGGAGGAGCACAGACATGCGGAATTGAGACCATATCTGGATACCCACCAGAAGGACGGACCGAGTCTATACATTAACGCCACGCTGTTCAAGCCTTATGAGCGAGATATCCCAGGAAGAGAAAGACTCTACGAAGTATTCGAATGGCTGATGAAAGAGTACGGCGGGAAACCGCATTGGGCGAAAAACTGGAGCACGATGGGTCGACGAGAATTTCGCAAAATTTACGGAGAAGATTTAGAAAAATGGCTCGAAGTACGCCGACGGGTTGACACTGATGGCGTGTTTTTGAACAATTTCGTAAGCGAGTACCTAGAAGCCGGCGATAACAAGGATCTAGAAGAAGTCGAGGACATGTTCACCGAAAAGGAAGGGACGGAGAGCACTTTTCTCCCCGAAAAGGGAAAATGGAAGGGCAAACAACCGATGAGACGGTTAAGCGAGGATAGCGACGTGACGATGACCGCCAGCAGTGGCAGTTTCGATCAGCATGGGTTGTTAGCGGGGAGTTATGAGTATATGAGGGCGAGTGAGGCCGAGATGTCGTTTTTAGAGGTTGACAGGGATAGTCCGCCGCCATTTGCGGATTTGTAAAATATCTACACATACGTTTACATACATACATACTTACATACTTACATACTTCACATACGAGAAAATGGTTTAATGGTAATACTTTTGATGTTGGAGTTCAGAAATTTTCGGCGTGAAGTTGAGAGCTCTGGTGCGTGTGCCGCCTAGACGGGGTCTTCGTGTCCGATTTGATGGCGCGGGAGAATTAAATCCTCCAGATATATATCTTTTCGGTATATTCCGGCACAAAAACGAGACTTTGGTGCCCCGCTGTGCGCCACCAGCGGAACATGCGTCAGCGTACAGAACGAGACTCCTTTCAATTCGATAGCTACGCAGTCTCGCATGGCATGGTGATCTAGTGTCGCTCGAGCTAGCAGATGTATTTTTCTCTATCTTGGTGCTGGCGAGTTAATTAAACCAGGAGTCCAGATTATCCAAGATATCGGTTGAAACGGAATCCAACAGGTTTCCAGGTACTGGCAGCCTGACCCCGGTTTACTACCCTGACCGACGTCGTGGCCCTGAACAGTTTTGTCGCTGGAACGCGTTCACGTTTCTATCACTGGATCCTCTAAGTATGTATCCTCGATTTCTCCTGTTCAGAACTTGGTATAGGAGGAAAACATTCGTATCAAAGATCTCTCACTGTAGCATTGGATCAATATTAATCCGGCGCGGCATGGCCAGAAACAGGATATCTTCACCGACGAACCCACCTTGACAGCTAGCTACACCCAGCGAGTGGGTTCAACAATCAACCGTCGGACGTCGGCGGTGGAAACTTAAGGCGCGAAGGAAAGAAAATCCGTCTGTTTGCAAGCGTAAGTCTGATGAATACTGCTAACTGCAACTTTTAGCGGCGCTGTCGCCTTATCTGCTAAGCTAGGGGCACCGGTAATTGTGAAATTCGGATCTCAAGGCCTGATCTAAAAACCGACTAGTCGAACGGTCAAAGCTTACTTCTAATTTGCCATGCAGTGTCTTTGGCGAGGATCCCCTGAGTCCTTCTAATTGAATCCGCCCGGATGCAGACGTCGATTCATATCGATTTTCAAAGAATCAAACTTCCTGTCGCTAACTCCAACTGTGAGGACAATTAGATGATCATTTCTCTAGAACGTTGGAGCCAGCTGCAGACTGCAAACTACGTCGAAGAAAAACCATATTCGACTTAGGTCGATTCGATTCGAGTCGCTCAAGCGATGCCGGCGATGAGGTCGCAACCAAGCCCAAGGCTTGATATCTTGTTCCAAACAAGCCTAGGCCAAGACGGCATAGCATTTAAGCGGCCCACGTTTTTTGCCCAGGCAGAAAAGGTGCAGGCCCTACTGCCGAGTTACCGAGCTAGCCATGCACCGGTGTCTGCGTGGATCTCGCAGCGCAACTGTTTAGTTCGTTAGCTCGAACTCCTTCCCCACAATTCGTCGCTCTTCTTGTAAGGTTCGCACCTGGTTCCCACTTTACTGTCCCACAATGCGTATAGCTCTTTCAAGCTCGGACTTTCTAACCATGGAGAACACGTCTTTGGATTCTGATGATTGCGGAGAATGCGGAGAAATTTATTCCGTCGCTGTACGAGGCCCTTGCTCATGATTTTCCGACTACTCAAGGGCCATGGGATGAGACCGACGAGGATACCGTCAACCGTGATGCTTGCAACTGCAACTAGGATTTCGCGTCGTGTTCCCATGAGTTGCGTATTTGAGTGATCTTTTTTTTCTGCGATTTTGCGCGACGATTCTCGAGTATAAAAGTCGCGGGTTCCCTGGCTTCGTTCGGACTCGAGATATTAGGAGCATGGCGGTTGTGTGATCGGTCTCGATTATCCGATTATTCTCTTATCAGCCTGCATATTATTTAGTTATAATATCCTTATCAGGCCGTATCCTTTCGAAAAATCCCCGGCGCCATGCATTTCTCGTCCGGTTCTCTTGCTCTTTTGGGCGTCTCGCTCGCCTCACTTGTGACGTCGGTCCAGGGACGCAGACTCTACGCCCGAGACTGTCTTCACGACAACTGTCTGAGAGCATTCCTCGGCGCGGGCACTGATTCTATCAATGCCTTTTGCTCGACTTATCTCCCCGGTGTCGGTGACGTTCCAACTTCGTTTGGAGCTAATTGCCATGCCGATGATGCGAGAATCTCGAGCGCCTGCGCTTGTCTTTACACCGCAACCACAACAGCTACGACGACCCCGTCCACCACCACCACCCCGATCACGACGACCACGACGACCACAACTACTACGACAGGTTAGTTTCCCCTTGTTTAAATATATTATGTTTATCGAAAGATATACAATTTAACTAATTGACATTGTAGTGCCAACCACGACTATGTCGACCACCCAAGCACCTGACCCGTGCCATTGCACCGCCTGGTCCCAGATTTCCGCAGCAGTCGCCTCCTGCTCAGATATCACCCTGGAAAACATCCACGCACCCAGAAGCAGCGCTATCGTTATGACCAAGCTCGTTCCAGGCGCCAAGGTTACCTTTGCCGGTCTCACAAGCTTCGAATTCACAAACAGCAGCCAGTTTAAACCAATCTCGATCTCTGGCAACAATGTTATCATCAGGGGTGCTCCAGGTGCTATCATTGACGGCGGTGGTCCTCAATACTGGGACGGTCTCGGAAACAATGGTGGCCTTCCCAAGTAAGAATCCTACCCTACCTCGTAATATATATACCCTAGCTGCCAATATATTCGGCTGCAAATATGTTGAAATAGAGCTACGCTGACAAACATATTTTCTACTTCCAGGCCAGGACAGTTCATAAAGATTCAAATTACGAACCATTCGCTCTTCACCGACCTCTATTTCCAGAATATCCCCACTCACGGCATCAACGTTGCCGGTGTGCTCGACTCCGTGATCCAAAATATCGTGATCAACAATTCGCTCGGTGACGCCCCCAACGCTCTCAGCCATGGCCTCTCAGCGGCCCATAACACCGACGGTTTCAACGTCGGTAACTCCGTCAATCTGCTTATCCAGAACTGCACGGTCTACAATCAAGATGATTGCGTTGTAGTCTCCGACTCGACAAACATCACTGTTAAAAACGTATTCTGTTCCGGAAGTCACGGGCTCTCGATTGCCGGCGGTGGTTCCGGTAACGGCCACAATATTAAGAATGTCCTGTAAGTCCCCATACACGACGCTCTTCATCCTCTTTGCTATTAATACAGGTAAAATAAAATGAAATATTAATTCTTTAAAAAATTCAGCTTCACGGACTCTATCGTCACAAACTCCAGTCAGGCAGCCCGCATAAAAACAGATTACAACGCTACAGGCAGCGTCGTAAACGTAACCTGGCAGAATATCCAAGTCTCAAACATCAAGGAGTTCGGCATTGTTATCGAACAGGATTACCTGAACGGCGGGCCTAACGGTCTACCCACGAACGGTGTCTTGGTGCAGGATATCTCCTTCATCAACGTGACGGGATGGGTCGTCCCCGAAGCTAAGGATTATTATGTCCTCTGCGGTGATGGTAGTTGCAAGAATTTCCTATATCAGAATGTTGAGATTACTGGTGGTGATGGTCTGAGCAGCTGTAATTACCCATGGAGCGGTTGTCCGGGACCTTGAACGGTGTTGCCTGGATGTAGTGGAGGTGAATTAAATTTTCCGTGGAATTGGGCACCACAGTCTCGTTACGAGATTGGGAATTGGATTATATATATAAGTTATGTGATTACGATTGAATATGTAATTTAGGAACGAAACATTCTTGTAACTAGAACGAAACTATATGTCTTGTATGATATTAATACAACAAAAAGCTTCCCAAATTTCATGGATGAGATGTAGAATCTAGATTTCATGTGAGTTGGTTCGGCTCTCAGCCCCTAGTTCGCTGCATGTTAGGAAATTATGCGATCTTACCAGCCTTCGGTCTTCGTGCTATCTGGAAAACTTGATGTTTACAGTCGGAAAACTATACCAGTATCCTCAATACCAAAGATATTCAAAACTCTCGTCGGTTGTTTGCATGAAAATATCCCAATTATATTACTGCTACTTAAATTATTAAGACCATATGCTACCATACATCCATCGTAACTAACATTACATTACATCCTCGGTATAATCATCACCCTTAACCCAGAAACAGAACAAGACTTTACAGGAGCATCTGTCCGACAATTCCCACTCCAGCAAGAGCGAATAAAACAGGTCCAGCGGTCTGCACAGCACCCGCATTAGGCGACGATTGTGTGCCCGCGGCCTTAGTGGTAACCATAGTAATAACACTGCCACCAGAAGTAAACACTGAGGTAACAGTGACGCTTCCAGTAGTCTGCATAGGCGAGGTACCCATAGCCCCAGTACTAGTAGGCATAAATGGCCCAACCTCACCGGCAGCGATAGAGCTCAACTGCGGCGCGAGATCGGTAAGTTGCGGGCCCGAGGTAGAGGTCGCGGTCGCGGGTTCCACGATCGAACCGTACGAGCTGCACACGGGATTACTCGCCAGAGCGCAGGCAGTATTGACACAGATCGCTTGTAAGGCCGCTTCAGCGCTCGGGAGAACGGCAACGGGTGGTGCGCAACGTTGGTTGAACGTGCCGTTCAGCGCGGATGCGACGGCGAGGATATCGGCTTGTGCGACACCGAAGGAGGCGGCAGAGAGCCCGACTTCTTGGATGAAGTAGCCCATTTCTTCAGGGCCTAGGTTCATGTACTTGTGGACGGCGAACATGTTGGCGTTGCCGGTGTAGGATGGGAAAGCGGTTTGGCCGTACGTGGAGCATTTTAGGAGGGCGCCGAAGAATTGGTAGAGATGGGTTATCAGTTTGCTGTGAGAGTCATGGTGGTCAATTACATGTTCGAAGACTTGGGTAATATATGTATGGGTAAGAGAGAAGAATGGATACGTACTATTGATTCGACGTCTTCCCGTTCGCGGGCATGTCTTGAGCCAAAGGGATGGCACCACCGTCATCTATGAAATTGACGGCAGACGGACTAGACCCTCTATTTGTGCTTAGGAGGCCGCCGTTGAAGTAGTGAAGGAGGGAAACGTTCTGGCCCATGAATGTTCCGGGCACGAGGATACCGTTGACTTTCACTTTGGCGCCTGCGGTGTAGTTACCGATCAAGGCGGTGTTTACGATTTTTACGAGCAGAGTATACTGATTCTCTGCTGTATTGTTTGTGAATAGTGCTTTTGTGTATTTATCACACAGACTATCTTGGGCGGAGACCGATGATAGTAAAAGCGTCGCTCCCGCCGATAAGATTTTGTTCAATTGAACCATTGTGAATAGTATGTATTGGAAAAGAGTGATAAAATGGAAAGCAAATTCTGTATTTATTATTAAGGAATATTTTCGACAACAGGTTGCAAAGAAATATCCACTGTATTATGAAGAAAATAGTTCGATATTTAAACAAAATTTTCTTTCCCTACAATATATCAATCAATTGCCTAGCAAAACGGAACTGCGTATTTCCTGGACTCCCAACCTCTGTGATTGAAAGTCTAATCCAACAAAGAGGGACTTTGATCATTGCCACGAACGGCATTTCACTGCTCGCAGCCTGGATTGAGAAATGAAAACACGCTTGAATATCAAAAGAGGTGCATGTACGCACCGCAAAGTTTCCCTCGTACTACTCAATACGTGCCGTCACAATGCGCCCTGACCTAGCCATCTCGCATCGACGGCTCTCCGGCCCTCAAAAAACCCGCTAGCTAGCCCGGACATTCTCGCTCAGAATTGAAGATGTATCATGCATGTTGGAAATCCCCGGTTTTTAACTGGATATGAGCAAGGACGCACATAATCCGGAGAACCCCCTTGTCCTAGCAATCTGCACCGATATTGCCATTTTGGTTCGAAATCTGAGCACTCACGTCCAAATCGGGACTCGTGCTTCCGCTTGTGGCCGAATCGAGCCGTAGACACCCAGATCAGGAGTGCAGGTGACGAAAGTGGAAGGGGCTGAATACCGAAAAAAGTCGTCAGCGGTCTGCATTGAGTGCATTCAACGAGGCAATCTTACCTGCATCGGACAACGCACATTCGAAGACTTATCCGAATGAAGATAGACTTTTCGATCAGGGAACATAGGAGGTCTGAACGCGAATTTAGATTTTTGGTATCACGGTAAACACCGTGAACGTTGGGTTCGTATCTTCTTTTTACGTAAGAACGTTGCTGGATTGGAAAAAAATGGTTTGGGGATGAGAAATCCTTGGATTTCTATTCGCTTATGTGGATTATTGAAGTCATGACGTCATGGATCTAGACTACTTGATAATCGTTGGTTGGGCCGAATTTAGGCTTAGATGTGCGGCCCCGGATTTGCAGTATCGAGATTGAAGCTTTTCGATATGGTGGATCGAAGATTCTGTTTAACCGGCATTGAAAGTCTAACTAGTATTATCCAATATAGAGGTCTAAGATCGAGACGAGGCTAATTGAGGAGGACCTATCATGCCAATAACGAACGAGCAGGTATATTGACCAATTATCTGGGGGGAAATTTTGGGTAAATCGAACAGTTGGAATGCAAGTTCCTCCAGATTTTCGTGCATGTTGTAGCATCGATATCAGCATTAGTCTCCATATTCATAAAATGCGTGTGCCATGCGTAATTACCGACGTGGTTACAAGACTGTATTTGATTATTAAAAGACGGGTTTACTTTTTGATTGAATAGCTAAATCAACTAGACGACTGGTAGATACCAAGAAGTCGCGAGATTCGATTTAGTTTGCTGGAATGATAATATCTATTTAACACCACATATATTGATGTTTTCCAAAAAATTTGCAACCAACACTGCCACATGGGAGAGATAATCTAGAGACTTAATTTGAAAATTTTCCTAAATGCCTCATCAATGCAAGGAGGCATTTGACAGTTTCATGGGTTAAGGTCGACTCCTACGTACTTATGTAGCTATCGTGTGCATTGCATACACGTCAATTCACAGCATCGCCGCTGGTCTGGGACCGTCGAGTACATATTTTATTTTATTTTTTTCCAATTATCTGTGCCTTGCCTGGTCACTGCCCCGTAACCGTGGAATTCCTTTACTTTTGTACAGTTAATTAATTTAGGGCCAATAAAGTAATTACAGCCTCAGTGTGGACCATCACAAGCGCATGCAACAATAGTGTCACAATCTAGGTCTGTCGGGCTGTCTTCAATTCGAGACTCCGAGCTGTTTGTATCAAGACAGGATATGACTCCGCGTATAGCCCCAGAACATTGACACAAACTATGTATATGCTTGCTTTCAATTTCAAGTCACATGGTATCCCTAGAGGTATAGGTATCTGTCTACGTCGCATAGAAACAGTTATACATAGTGTATTACAAGGTACCTATTCGCACTTTCACAACGAGGAAACAGAATCGATCATAATGCCTAGTGACGTCTGGCTATTAAACGGAGAATCTCCCACCGTCAGCATTGATATTGCGGACATGATAAAGCCGTAACCAAGCTCACCTGTCTTCATTTTCGTTCGTTTTATCTCAGATAATATCTTAGCTCAGAGGTAGACGGTCGTCGCTCCAACAAAGAGTGCTACGTGTATATTTTTTAATAATCCCATTGATCATGAGAGCGACACCGAAGATTCCAGGTCTGAAAGTTCCCTAGCACCAGTCACACAAATATACACCTAGGATGTTCATAACATACTTCAAACTCGAAAATGATTTGCCTGTTCGCTCTCGTGGGTACAGAATCCGCGGGCAAATTTCAACACGCCCTTTGTGTCAGCGAGACAACATGTGGCATTGACATTATCCCGACGATTATAAGAATTTGTTTTCCCATTAGACTGTCCCTTTTCCTTAGTATGGCTGATGAGCATTTACAGCACGACTTTAGTTATCTCGTGAACCAGACACCCGCCGCGAATCATTTTAGTGTAATAGAATGGTCTTAGTTTTCTACTTAACTAAGTAAGTGCTTCGTATTTACTTCGAAACGCAATAAGGAAATGAATCGATAGGTTTGTGAAATCTTTTTACCAGATCATGGATGAAAGATCTATCTTCAATATAAAGCAACCCCAACTGATTAGTCTGGGCGCTTTGCAAATGTATGCTAATTCTTTCACCCTTACAAAAAGAAAAAAAAAACGGAACCAAGATACCTATCCGCGGACTCAAATTTTCTTCTTCTCTTGCAGAAATTCTAGTCTGGCTCAAACAAAGTACTCGCGAATAACCTACAAGCTTTTTTGGCGCTTTTGGGAGGGGCTGATCAGGTGCTTGCATATGCATGTATGCAAGATATCAGCAACAACCTTCAGTAGACTGTGCAGCTTGCTCAGACAAACGTGAGTCGTGGCAACGGTTTATCGGTAACTCTAAATTCTCTCCTGTTTTATCTAGTCTTTTAATCTAGCGAACGACAAACCATCCGATGACATGTTGTAAAATATCACTATTTCTGTTTCGAAATTAGCGAAAATTCGAAACAAAACGCTTGCAGAATCGAACCTGTTGTGTCCGGCGGGTTGCGCCGCCTTCGTGCCTGACATATTCTAACCAACACTTCCCTTGCACCTGCTTCCTAACATTTCGTACCAAGATGCTGCCGTCTCGGCCAGTTACAGATGTCAGTTTCCAAATTTCTTCACCAGCTTCCAACCGAATGTCATATTTTTTCTCGCTAGGGTGTTTAAATTTTTTACTAGCACTGTAGGGTAAAAGAATCTCGGAATTTATCAGATAGACGGAAATAGTGGGGTTTCCTTAATCTCTTGACCTCGTCGATCGAATCTCGAACCCTGCAATTGCTTGTATCCCAAGTATGGTATCACTTTATTTTGTATACGGAGTACATTTTTCTGTACATTCTATGCTACATAATATGCAATGCACGTGCCGTGTGTGAACATAAAATATCTTCTTTTACCACTCTTGTGCGCGCATGTCGTGGGGAAAAAGTCAGAGTTGCGCGGGGGTGTTGAATACGGTGACCAATGCGAGTTGAGGATTTAGCGCCCTGTGGAACCAGAAAATTCGCAAACGAGCGAAATTTTTACCTCGAGGCTTTCGGTGCTCAAGAGTGGGGTATGTTAAATTCCATGACACCACTAGGGTATTATTAATGCTGTTCTTGTGGTAAGGTGTAATGTATTCCGTTTCGGCTGCACGGCGGGACCACAGAAATTAGGTGCAGATGGGGAAGCGGGTCGGCGCAAGGTAGAAAATATGGAAAAATTCTGAAGCAATAAAATACATCCTTCTTGGTAGAAAAGAGTGCCCAGAACACACAAAGGAGTGTTTAAAAGTGTGGTGGGTCGCAGAGTTGATGGATTTATTTAGGCGAAGTGCAGAGAAGGGGACGGGAAGACGCAAGAATGTCTGTTCTCAAGTCATGTCTTAAGATCTTGCGACTTTTAGGAAATGATGCGATATTATTAAAGAAGGTGTGGCAATGATCAATCTTTTCTCTTCTAACACGCTTTTTTTTCGTCTACATGATACAAGAGGAAGTTTAAAAGTCATGAGGGCATGCAAGTTTGTGTGACGAGAGTTGCAGATTGAGCTTTGGATATCCTCCCTGGCCTGGTAAGCTGCAACATGATCTGTTGATAGCGATTATCGTGTAACGACCAGGATAGACGGAACCCAGGGAAAACAGACGCTGAGGGAAACAATAAGTAAAATAGATTGATCACTACTGCGCCCTAGTAATACTCCCTGTATCCAAGAATGGACGAAAGTATTGATATCTTGATCGGAAAACGGCGATAAAAAGGAAGTCTTCGGATTATAGAGCTAAAATATCTGGAAGACTCGAGGGAGATTGTAAATATAGTAACCAAAAACGGTGAGGGCGGATTGCCGGCGTTGTGGTTGGTGCAGGGCGACAGGGCTTCCTGTCCAGTCAAACGAGAAAACTAAGCGCTTGCTTCCAAATGTGCTCTCCAGATGTTCCTTGCTTCCGGCCAATCATTCGACAAGGTTTGACGAAAAGGAACAGAATTTCTTATTTCTCGATCAGACGGGGACGGCAGAACTGATAAGTAACTTTCGCACGTGGAATTAGCAGGGAGGTACAATAAGATGGCACAGTTTTTGTTTCTGGGAAGTTTTAGGCATTCTCGACATTCTGGACATCGACGGTGAGTCTTTGATATACTGCGCCGGCGTGATAATAGATCGGCTTATAATGTTCGCAACCCGAAGGTGCCTGCTGCAACAGTCGACAGTAGGTCCATGGCTTGACTCAGTAAAGTTTCGGATAAAACGATGAAGAAAATTGAGCATCAGAATAGATATCTGCAAAATGGGGTATTTCGTAGCGGACGGGATCATCTGACGGACGGTCTTGCAATTCTCATGTGTCGAGGTCCGGTTGAGCTCTTTGCGAGCGAATGCCTAAAAGTGCCAGCCAATGCGATGTGTTGCAGCCGCCCAGCAGACCACCCTTCGACCATGGCCCATCCCAACCTGGGCAAAGCATAATGCCCGAGCTTTTATAGCAAGCCCGCCGTGAGCGCCAAATCTGGGCTGCCATTGGCCGAATTGGAAATAAAATTCTCAACATGTCTTCGGCTAGCATCAAAGATGGGCGCAGTGTGGAAAGCGGTTTTACAGGCCATCCGGCTCCCATTCAGGGAGATTACAGTGAACGCAGTATATATCCAGCGTCCCGTGGCAACTTCACCGCAGAAAGTTTTCCTGGACCTTTTTTCTCCTTCTTCCTTCTTTCCTTTCCTCTTCTTCTTCCTTGTGTTTTTCCTAATTGACGACGTTGCTTAGTATCTTTTTTTTGTTTCGACAATAATCTGCTGGGAGTTCATATTATCAATAATTATCGCCACTGCTCTGCGCATCAGGATACATACTACATTGCAGTGCATAATTAAATTCAGGAAGCAGGCAGGAATATCTCAGTTGACCTGGATCACCCTCTATTTCTGACCCTCGAATCTGTGGAAATATCCTAGGATATCGGGAAATATAATATAACTCATCTCGCTGTGCCATCTTCATACTTGTGGCACCTGCTGTCCTCGCCTGCAGACTCGATTGATCAATCCTCACACCAAGAACCGGATAAGCATCGAGGAAGACTCCGAACCGCTCTACCCGTCCTCGACTCCAGATACCGACGCATTTCCTGCCAGGTTTGTAGGTTGCACCGCATCGACGCAGGACACGATCAGCCTTTCCGTTTTTATCGTCAGAACGGATCAATCAGGAACCGTCTTTGCCGCAAACCTACCTCTTTGCGCTCTACCGTGGTCGGCTTCGCAAACTTCGCTTGTGAGACTGTGCAGAAACCGAGCTGTGCTGCTTCGATGCATACGAGCCATCAATAACGTACCTGAGTACATTATTAGCAGCAACACAACCGGACCCCCCACACAACTACGCTGCTCACACAACTAAGCACAGCCAACTAACTAGACTACATCGACAACAACGGCCAGCGCCAGGCTATTCATAGGCTTCCAAGTCGACATTGCTCTCGACTCTCGTTTCTACAGATAAAATAGAAACATTCAATCGCGCGAGCGACCAATCCTTCACAGTTATATAATCAGACCCGATCGCCTTTCGTTTTTTATAATTATTGTTCTGTCCACCAATCAAGCCTAGCCAGTCGACCTCGATATCGCATCAATACCCACCAAGCTATAATTTGATTTGCATATATATACAACTGTTTTATTTTTATTTTTTGGGATCGAATATTTGCAATTTCCTTGCGACATTCCGTTCTTGATATTCAGTCAGGAATATTACGACATTATTCCTCAAGCCCTTTAATCGAAATCCCCATATAACCCACAATGGCTATGGCTACCACCGTCTCCCTCTCCCTCCCCCTCCCTCAACCTTCTGCGAAGTTTGAGATGGAGCGACCTGTCCGTTCCGCTTCTTCTTCCTCGGAAAGCCTCATCGAGAAGAAGTCCAATGTCGCACCTTCGGAACAAGGTAAACCCAGATTCTCGACGACAACTCTGAAATATGCACAGATGCCTCTACCTACCCCTCCAGATTCTGCTGGTCTGGAGGGATACAAACTTCAGCTGACATTGATGCCACCTACCCCAGGCCAAGCCCCATTAGGGTATGCTGCACAGGCTATTGCCCGAGCTGCGAAGAGAAAGTCACAAGTTCTTCCGTATCTTCTTACCGTCGAAGATGTTGAAGACCAGTCCGAGTGCTTTTCTCCAAGTTCAACTAACTATTCGGCTGCCTCTGAATTCGGTGGTCCCTTCAGCCGGAGCCGGGACTCGGAATTCACTTCTGGTGATATTCCTCCCGTTCCTCCTATCAGTCCTAGCATGAGCAACTTGTCAAAGGCTGGATCGAAGAGAAAGTCGTCCAGGCTGAGTATCCAGACTTCCGCGACTGATCTGATGAAGGAGTTCAACTCACAGGAAGCAGTGGTTCCAAAGGTCCCGGCCACTACAAGCCTGATTGTTCTGAACGGCAACCGCAGGGCAACCTTGCAAAGTGAATCCGCTCGTACAGTTGCCATCGCTCCTCTTACGCCAGTTACACCCAGCACGCCAATCTCGCCTTCCCTGCCTCTCGCAAAGGCGATGAGAAGCTCTGGTCTGTCGCTTGCTGAGAGAAGAGCCATGGTCAAATCTGGAGCTAAGATTCCCACACCGTTGGCTTCTCCCAACAGAGCGGATGGTAGCGAAGATGCACTTACCAGCCCCCCACCATTGACTTCAAGAAGTGCAGCTCATGTCGAAGCTGGTCGCTTGGCTACGCCTCGCACTGCTACCCCACGAACCGCTACTTTTGGTAATGTTTCAAAGCCCGAGGTTTCTACTCCTCGAAGTGCAAGTTTTGCTACACTTCCAGCTCCTTCCACCGCTATCCCTACTCCTAGGAGTGCTGCAATGTTCTCTCCCACAAGGCAGGCAATATTTGGCTCTTACGTTCCCCACCAGAATGTTCCAGCCTCGAAGCCCTCGCCGGCCAAGGCAAGCTTCGCATCTCCAAAGTCGGCAACTTTCTCTCCTCGAAGCATCGCCTTCAGCCCAATCCACGAAGATGTTGATCGTGAAAAGCTGCGAACTCCAATCGCAGTCAACATGCTCGTTGAGCGAGCTCAGGAAAGCCAACAGGGTTTCGTTTCTGGTCTCATGTCACCAGTCATCTTGAACCAGTTCCAGACTCTGTGGAACGTCGCCAATGCTCAAATGCTCATCAACCAGACCTTCCAAATGGGCATGTTCCGCGAGGATTCGTTCACCTTCACTGGCGCCGAGCACTTTACCTTTGGTGCCGATGCCACCGCTGCCTTCTACCGTCTGTCCGCTCACCCGTCTCACCAACAAGATGCCGTCTTCTCGGATCTTAAGATTCACCGAGCAAATCCAGCCACTCAATTCGAAGTCCCAGTCATCCATCTCCAACTCGAAGCTCCGACTCTTGAAGCTTCTGGTGTCGTCGCCTTGATCTACCCACAGGTCGCAGGCATGACTGTCGAGAACAAGAAGCAGGACATCAAGAAGCACCCAAAGCTTGATGTCGGCGATGAAGCCGAGTGCTGCCGTCTTGTCTACGAGCCAGGTAAGGGATTCGCTCTCTTCCATCCCGCCAAGGACGAAGAAGGTGGATGGCTCAACATTGTTGTCACCGGTCGAGTTGGTTTCGATGTCATCGGTGCCGATGGTTCTATTTCCCTGTGCTCTTCTACTCACGATGAACCACTCGTCACTCTTGACTTTGCTACCGCCAAGTTGACTATCAACACTGCCGCCTGCAACACCATCAACTCTTTCTACATTGTTGATGTCGCCGTTGCCGCCGTGTTCACTGTTGCCACCGTCGAAGGCCGCAGGCTGCGCGCTATTCAAGAGGATCTCGACCAGATCCTTGCTTATGAGCTTGCCAACAGCCCGGAGATGACCCAACTTAGCCCGCTTGCTGCTCAGGGTTACCAGCCAAACATCGATTTCTCCTTCGCAACCGCCGTTGGCCGCAAGAGCCAGGAGTTTACCAAACGCCGCCCTAGTATTCAAAAGAAGAAGTCCGGTGTCGGCAAGTCCCTCGACGACTTTATCAAGGCCCTCCTCCGCTTCTTCAAAGCCCTCGGCGGAAAGAAACAGAAGAAAGGCCGAAAGGCATCGCTCGGTAGCGTCCACAGCCAACCTCAACCAGTCATGACCGCCCCAGCCAGGAACAATCTCGAGGAATTCGAATTCCCTTTCCAGAGAAGATCTGAGAGCATCCACTCGAGGGGTAACAGCTATCCAACCGTCGAAGTCAATCTTCCTCGCCCACCATCGGCAGCATATATCCGCGACCGCTCATCCCGAGATCTGGCCACCCGCCAACAAATCAACTAAATATCATTTCCTATGTCACATCTTTGCATTTTTTTGCACTTTTTATTCGTCATTATATCCCAAAAGTCCAGATAAACCTCTCGTTGTATGAAGCAAGCAAACCGCACACCTGTTTCTGTAGATAAAACATGCATTTCTTTGTTATTTTTTGGTTCGTTATAGCTAGCCTCCATAGCCGATGCCTTCGAGCTTGATATTTTTCTTTCGTTTTCGTTTTCTGCTGTTTTTCATGGCACATGATGCCTACGACTGACATTCTTTTAAGCTGGATTTCCTTTCTTTTCTATTTTTCTCTCTTTTTCACGTTGATAACGTCTGATATATCCTGTGAGCGTTTTAGCGATTTTTCATCTTTTCGTCTTCGTCGTCTTTTATGTTTTCGCAGCTAAGGAAATATTTGTAATACGAATTTCATGGGAAGGGATCTTTTTGCTTTATTTGTTTTACTGTTGCTTTGGTGTCGACGATAATACCTTTTTTTCTTTCGTTATCCTTGAGCTGCTTCCTTAAGTGAAGCTATTCGAGTTCGTTTAGTTGTTATTTTTTGGCTAAAGGTCGATGTCACTCTCTTTCTTCCTTTGTCGTCCATTTAACAAATTAAAATCTATTCCCCCTTTTGAAAATTATATCTCCAATTATATCTCCTGCGTACGTGACCTGGCTTAGATGATTTGCAGAGTTGGTAAAAAATAATAATAATCTAGTACTTTTAGGAGGATGAAAGTTTGCGGCATAGGATGTCATAGCCTCGAGACCAAGGATGCCGTTCATGACGTGCATTTGCAAGGGCTTGTAGGTAATGCAAGAGTCGGCGCCGTATAGTTCCTTAGAGCTTACACGAGTTTGGTTCTATCGACCCAACACTACAATATCATAGTGTAAGTATGAGTAGCATACTTATGTAGTGTTGAAATATCTACTTGCTGCTTAAATATCTACTGGTCTTTCTAACATATAGCAGCTACCCCTCAAATACCGAAAATATGGACAAGAATCGTAATTATCAACCCGCCAAAACACCAAAAAAAAAAAAAAATACAACATGCTGCTCAATAGATCCGATCAACATCAAAATCTAGAGCATATCGCTTCGCAAATTTGCAAATTTTAATATAAATCCAACTATAACGCATAATGCCTCCCCGCTCCGCCACCAGATAACATAGCCCCACCCGTATACCCATCCGAATTCTCAATCCCCCCGATCGGCCCGCTCGAATCAAACCACGCATGCGACGGCGCAGATGTCATCGGCGGCGGCGGCATCGGCAATCCAGGCATCAACGGTGATTCTCTACCGCTGTTTCTCTGTCGTTTTCCGAGTAGGTATAATCCGAATCCTATGGCGAAGAGCAACGGTATACCGAGACCCAGGCCGACGCCTAATCCGATTTTCATCGTTGCGCTATTATTATCGCCATTGCTGGCTTGATCTTCCGGATAGTCGGTTTTGCTACCAGTAGTTGATGTTGGATCTGAGTTTTTTTTGCTACCTTTCGTATTGGAAGCGGAAGTATTACTCGATGTTTGTGATGAACTCGACGTGGATTGTGAGCTTGGTGGTGATCGTATCGGGGTCTCTGGCGGCGGGCCACGCGAGGTAGTCGAGGAAGTGGTACTCGTCGAAAAACTCGTAGGGTCGAGACTACTGGTACTCTCTACTCGTCCGCTCGGGGTAACGGTGACTTCTTTCGTTATCGTTCTATCTCGCGCGGTTCCGCCTACAGTTTCGGTGACGACACTGGTTTGGTTGTATATTTGGAAATCTTTCGAATTAAAAAACACTTCGCTATCCGCGGAAGAAATGAGTTGGAAGTGCATATTTAGATCTTGCGCGTCGTTGAGAACGGGGAGAACGGTCCAGGTGTAGCTGCCGGGGTCCGTTACATCGCCTGTTATACGAGAGGAAAAGTTAACGTTCCGACTCAATGCATTTTATTCTTCCGGAGCGAAGCATGAAAGCTATTCTGATTGAGAATCTCTCTGTCTCGAATCATATATTTCTAGTATTGCATATTGAAGAAAACTTACTAAGCAATTCAAGAGACCAATATGACCCCTTCCAGACTCCCTGCCAGACCTTCAATGTAACGCTTTCAAACGACGAGTCCCATGTTATCTTTACATCATCTCCAATCTTCCACTTTATCGAACTGTCGAACCTTTCAACTCCAGAAGTAGTGTCATCGATCACTGGCGCAGGTACTACGAAGCTCCCATTGCTGACTCCCGCCAGCGCAACAACCAGAAGAAGGAGCGAATGATAAAACGGTAATGACTGCATTGCGTAATATCGAGTGTGTGGTCTCCGTCAATCAGACGATACCACCTCGACCGGCGAAGGAAAAATAAGACAAAAAACGGCAGCCTTACAAGGAAGAGAAAGAAGAAAGATTAAGGAGAAGGAATCTTTATATGAAAGCTCGGGCCTGTCGAGATTAAAAGATAAGAAAACTTAATAGAGCCTCATTTTTTCCCCGTCTTGGCACTAACTTTGAAATAAAATGGCGGCTTAAAAAACAAGATAAACCATGAGTAACGTTAACCATCTTCAAATCGGGGGGAATCATAGACTTATGAGGGAGGAAACTTTCCCAGTCTCCCCCCATGGGAAACCGATAAAGACGCAGCTCTGAAACGCCACATGCCGAGGAATTCGGCTACCCTATCCCCTCTATTTCCCGCCTTGAAGAATTCGAAATCTGAAAGGGGCAAGTGGGCTAACAATCTCAATTCTTGTTTTTGGCTCCTTTGGCCATCGTTGTTGCATGTTGGTTCGCATGGGATCCTGGTGTAACAGCCCTTGCGCTGTCTTATTTTAGGCCTAATCTGCGGGTGGCCAATAACCTCACGAAAAAAGGGTTAGTGTGGGCCATCTTGAGGTTTCGAAATTCCGAGGGCTCAAGCTGTTCCTGGAGACGATAACGTTATATTTAATTTGAATTTTTGCGTTGACATGGGTTACGGTGTCGGACGACATCTACATGCAGAGGAATACACTCAAGTTTGAAGCCAAGATATTTTATAAAAAGTAGTATGTACCGTGTAATTTTGTTGTTGAGAAAACAGGACAAGCTTTTAATGCAAGATCGATAGATCAAGTCATTTGTACTTTTATGCAAGATTCAGATCAATCGATAGAGTAGTTCGCTACATTTAACAGACAGATCGATTATAGCTTTGGGAGCTTAATCTTCTAAGTTCTTAACACTGATGTGATCACGTGACTCAACTGGATTATATCTGGGTACAGTGTAGGCCTGATTGAGCATTGCTGTTGGAGGCTGGTGCTCTTGAAAATTTTGTTTTCCTTCTGTTTTCTACAAAAATAATATACTTTTGATATGGTTTGTATTCAACAGATGGGCAAATTTCTGAAAACCTCAATTGCCATCGAGCTAGCTCTCAGGCACTGAATATGGCGATACCCCTCTACAACTCTAGAATGATACCAAATGATCTAAATCCGCCTAGAGATAAATCGTCATCAGGTTTCAAAATAAGCGATCCACCAAGACGTATAGCACAAAGTACCATTTCCCTATAGTATATTCGAATATTTTCTCTCAAAACACTACGAATTCTATCTGGAAAAGTTAGAAAATTGAAATCCCGAAAGAGAGAGAAGCATTCTGTCGTGCTCAAGTGTGCATTCGTGCCTTTGGGGCTTTATAACGTCTTCGTATATGGTAGTAGGCGTTCTAGATTAAGTTTTCTATCTAACGTAGGTTTTCTGTTAGTCTCGGGTTAAGATTATAACCACTTTAAAACTTAACGAAACACAGAGTTGCTCTGATATTATCCATATATGCATATATCAAGCTACAGGTCAAGCTACAGGTCAAGCTACCCTTCTTGTTAGCTGGCTACAAAAAGCTCTGGAGATATCTGATTACTTAGGGAATTGGAGATTTATATGCACCTTGAGGGACAGAGTGATCACTAAGATTAGTGAGTGTCTAAACGCGACTAACTAACTATTTTGCACGAGGAATGGTCCTATATGGAAGATTTTCTCAAAGAATTTATTTCAAAAATAGTCTATAGTTGCCCTGTATAATACAATTCTACCGCAGTCCAATATCACCTAGAACAACCAAAAGCAAGAACAAAACCCCATCCCAAACTTCCCAAAAGAGCATAAAAGTCATCTATATTTACCAAGAAGTATCCTACAGCTTCACTATCTGTCTTGCAGAATCTATCAATCCTAATATTAGCAATGTTGAAGCTAGCAGCAGTATAAACTTATAACATACCGCTCAACCGCCTGCCGTCACCGCTAGAACTGCTACCGGCAACAGTTCTGTTAGCACCACCGCCAGCACCTCCCGATCCGGCAGCTCCACCTTCTCTTCTGCTTGCTACGAGCCAGTGTAGCTGCATTCGTAATCCATTGAGCGCTGCTCTCATACCGGTCATTTCATCGTTGTATCTTAGTCCTTCGTTGATCCTTGCCATGTCTTGTTTGACATCCAGTTCTCGTATTTGAGCGTTGAGTCTTTCGACGTCTGATCTCAGTTGCTCGTATTCCGAGTAGAGGTGGTACGTGTAGTCTTGCATTTCGGATGTTATGTCACGCGTGGTTGAGGAGTCTCTTTGATTTGACGAGGATGAAGTGGTGGTCGAACTCTGTGTCGGCGGAGGCCGAGGAGGGATTAGCAAATCGAGCTTTTGACGGATAGTCTTATTCTCTAGTTCAAGCGTTGTGATTCTTTCTGTGTGCAGTTGAAGAATTGGCGTGAGGGCGATAAAATGACAATTCGATGTGTGGGTATCGATATCGGACCGTCGTGAGGTGAACGGACACCCGAAATGTGAGGCCGGGCATTCGATTATCTCGGCAGGGCATTCTGTGATATGAGCTGCCAAGTCGGGGTTGGAGAAAGGTTCAGTACAATGCGGGCAGTCTGAAGACAACTTGAGGCATTCTCGATGGTGTGCCTAGTGGTTGTTAGCAAACTGTAGAAACTCCATCGTAGTTGGTACCGACATACTTCAAGATCGGACTTCCGAATATCAAGCTCGCAATATTCGCATCCAACTTTCTCGTGGACACAGTCTTCTTCGACATCTTTCCTTTCCACTGTCCCATCACAGCCTTCCTTCGAACACTTCACCATTGCATACCCGCAATCCTCCCGAATATGAGATTCAACAAGCCACCTCGCGCAAGAAGCTGTACACCCTCTCTCCTGATTGGGACACAAAACCGTAAGATCGTTGACCAAATTCGTAATCATAATCGGAGCTGGCGTAACATCGTCTTGATTGAGCGGTTTCCGGTCGACCGGACACGTTAACGACCGTTCCAGCGATAGAGATATACACGCCGAGCAGAACGTATGCAAACACCGAGTCTGTACCGGGGTTATCAACGGCGAATGGCAGATCGGACAGAGTAGATTCGCGGACGGTGAAGCTAAATAGTCGAGCGCTCGGAGGTCGACCGATTGCAGCGAGTTACGCGATGATCTCGAGGGCGTCGTCATTGTGCGTGATGGATGGTTGTGAGCCTGGTAAAGGTCTATAGTACCGTGTATTTATGCATATCCGGGGATTTTCCGCCGAGGGTTTTTTGGTGGTAGTTGGTATGCACCTCGGCTGGGAGTGCTACATTATGGATTAGGTTGGCGTACGTGAAATTGTGGAAGTCCGACATGTGTTGATGATGAGGTTGGGCACCGCCACTTTCCCTCGCCACCGATGATCTTCCCAGCGCCACTTTCAAACAAAAGACACAGCTTTGTTCTTCAACTTTTCCCCACAACTACAACCTGAAGTTCAACCCTCGGACATATCGATAACCCTCGTCTGATTGATTTAAAAGATTGCAAGATGTTCTTAGCACTAACGGCAGAGCTCACCGGGTAGGTACGCTTTTGGAACTTCAATACACCCCTGTCCGCCCTATCATGACTCGCACCTAATATATATATTCAGGGTAACCAATCTACGGCCGAACGATGGCGAGGCCAATCCGTACTATTATTCATTCAAAGTGCAATGCACCTCTTGTCGTGAGATCCACCCTAACTGGGTTGGTGTAAGCAAATATGTACAAAGCACCAATGCCAAATGCGTTCATTTTGACAGGTATCAGAAGTTAACTAGGCTCTCTAATAGGATACCAGTGAAATTTCCGGCTCAAGAGGAGAAGCCAATTTTGTGTGGAAATGCAAGAACTGCAAGAGAGAGCATTCAGCTAGTACGTCTCTATCATATTTTGAACTGGTCCTATAAGCTGGCCCTTATTGAAAGCTGAAACGTTATTTTTATGTATACGTAAATGCTGTTATTAACGCTGAGCTTTACTGCAGACATAAAAACCAAGCCAACGCCATACTCAGCAACCTCACCTCCAACACGACAAAACATAATCGAACTCGAATGCCGAGGGTTGGAATTTGTCGAGTTCAAGGCCGAAGGCGAATGGTTATGCGAGGGTACTGAGAGCAGCACAAAGTTTACGACGTCAGATCTCGCGGAGGGCGAATGGTTCGATTACGACGAAAAGGCGGGCGAAGAAGTCAGTATCCAGAACTTAACCTGGGAGATACGACGAACCTAGATGTAGACTAAAAGATCGAATAGTATTAATTGGAACTGGGTTCAATTTCATAATTTTGATGAACCTACTATCAACATATACGCAGAAAAAACGCCACTAAGATACAGGCAATCGTGTTCAAGTATCCATATGAGACCAACAAACGGTATAAAACCTGGACTCAAAACCACCCGACTAGATATCCCCATTCAAAGTCCTAACAAGCCATTCAACCCATCCACCGTTAACATCTCCATCCTGGTACAAAGCGACACATTGCTGCAACACCGCACCGAACAATGCGAGCCCATCATTGCTAACAGTACCGTTAACACCGACAAGTTGGAAGAAGATCTTCAAATCGTAGCCGTTGAGGGAACAGAATCCCGAATCAATGTAACAGGGGACATGACTGGCGAACGCGTTGGTGTAGATGTCGGTGCAGGAGGTTTGACAAGAAGCTTCCGTGGTGAGAGCGTTCTGAAGACAGTACTTTGTGGCGGAGTACCATGCTTGTCCGTTGGACGAGAGAGAGGAGGAAACGGCCGTGATGGCGTTGCAGAAGGGGAGGGCGTAACCGAGTGCGTATCCCGTAGCACCGCAGTTGGATTTATTCTCGAGACAATTGTAGAATGTGCACGAGGAAGAGGTGGGGGTGCAAGTACCCGGGGTGGACCATGGGGTGCACACAGCCGAGACGAGAGGGATGACGGCGAGAGTCAAGGTCTTGAGGAGAAGCATTTTGATTGACGATAGAATATCGTTTGACTTGTGAATAAACGTTTGATGATTGCTTTGTTTCTGATGATGGAGAGGATGGGTGGTGGTGATGAAGAAGATATTAAGCAGATGAACAGAAGACGGAGTGGCTTTTTATACCCGTCTTTTTCGACGTCGAGGGTGCCAGTGAGTGTGCAGACTTTCTTTCCTTTCAATTCCCTCGCACTTTAATTTCTGGTAACGAGACTGCCCAGTCTTGAAGTATAACTAGCCCATCCAATACGAATCAAATTCAAAAGTGCAACAATATCGATCATTCAAAAGCTCGTGTCTGAGCCTCTCGCGAAATATAGTATCCGATTGGGTCTTGATTTGTCCGTAAGAAGAGAAAGCCAGAGATTGGTGATATTGCGGTCCAACTGCATATACAAGTCGTCTACCCGCCTCGGTTTCTGCCATACCCCCTCGTCCCGCAAGTTATCGAGCTATCACCCAGGCGCCCTTGTTGTAGTCTCATCTGCAAAGACGGCACAGGAAATCCCCCAATACTCGTATTGATAGCAAGTATGTCGGCAATTCGACAACTACCTAAATCTGTGAAATTCCAATTGAAATTTCAAGCTCCTATATTGCAGCACCCTCATTAGGAATTATTGTAACTCGTATATGAGTACTAAGTAGGTGCATATGCACCCCGGCACGTGTGCTAACCCTGCCCCTTTGAGCTCCCATCCCTATTTCCTAAATTTTAAAATACCAAGTTTATAAATTTAATTTTCCTCAACGTCTTATAAACCACTCTGACTCCACAAAGTAAACTAGCCCTAGACTACTAGTATAACTTTTGTCCAAAACATGCAGAGTACGCGCTAAACTTGGAGTTCATCCCAGACTGGAGAAATCATATAGATCAATAAAGTTGGCTCTCTTTACGATTCGAAAATGGTAATTTCCAATCCGCTGTCGAGAAATAATTCAGAAAGCTTTGAGCACGAGCTTCCAGGTCATGCTACCACTTTTCCAAGCCAGCCTCGTGAACGATTGGTTCAACGCGGTAATGTATCGAAGCGGTCATCAACCTCACTCGAATTTGCAGCTGCAGGATAATACTATTGTCATTCTCGGGTAGGCGATATGTACCCCGTATTAAGCTAGCCCCATCCACAACCAACTGCATAGGAATATCGGTGGTAAACTAGCCCTTCTCTCGTATCGCAGGATCCACATGCCAACTTCATATATGCATAAGGGCTTAAGGGGAAATCTTAGAATTTCGTCCATCAAAGTTGATTTTGTAACGGACAACTGCAGGGCTCTCCGCTAATTCATGTTGTACTAGTTTCTCATGCATTTTTCAGCCCGAAACCAACACACTCGAGTACTCTTGTTTCGACCTGAAGAAAAATACAACATGTCATTTGTACGGTTAGGTTCACCAACAGGAACGAAAAATGATAATGACGACGAAAGTTGCAACAGAAGGAAGGGAGCGGCGAAGGAATACTCGGCCGATATAGCTTAGATGGCACAGAATCCACCATAATGACTCCGGAGCCGCCTGTACCACCATCCATACCGTATCCCCTGCGCTTTTTAACTTTTCTTTTGCGAGATTTTCCATGGAAACGTAAGTTTCAAAAACGGCGAACCAGCAAAATTCCGTGTTCGTCAGAACTGCAAATTTGGATGAGAAAAAAATTCGATAAACGGCCGGACCAATATATCGGAATTTGGGAATCCACGTTTTCATTGGATGGGATTTTATTTTGTGGAGGGTCAAAGCCATCCAACATCGTATGCAAGGGTTACGAGAAAGGATGAGAAAGGGTGTGCCGACTGCATATCGCGAAGCGAGAGCTTGACATCTGTGGCGCTATAAAGCGACAAAAGCTGTTAACTGTTGTGAGTATTTTTTTTCCCTACGGATTACTGTTCGTCTAGAGAGATAAAGCTGCGTGTGAGAACTGGAGATGCGGATATCCGTATAAGTCTAGTCGTGAGCTAGGTATAAAAGTCTAGACTAGAGTAGAATAAGATGCAGGATACTATGCACGCGGCCGCATTCCAGGTACGAACTTTGTGTGTTGGAATCCAACATTTTTATTACGAAACCTCGGGACTACTGGCTGGATCGAGAGAACCCTCTCAAAAAGCTCTCCAATGAGTAGGCGGGCTCGGTAGCGGGTGAACGGGTTATTGGTACTGCCGCTTCAAATTCCCGAAAATTATTTATATGTGTCTCATTATTTGGTGATTCCTCTGGTTTGCTTTTCAAAGGTGAGCTCTGCGGGAGTCTAGGTGCATATCGATCCCAGATGCTAGATGTGAGTTCTATAGATTAGAGCTGAGTTATATGTTGATATATATCTTCCTCGCGCCGTCGTCGGCTGGTATGTCTCCTTTTCAATCTCTGCAGTTTGAAGTGTAATTGATGGTGGTCTCAAGTTAAGGTGCTTAGAATGGTAGTTTTGTTTACTGTTCACTTTAGGTGTCTTCATAAAGCGTATTATAAGAATTTTTAAATTAATTGTTAACTAAGCCGCTATCAAATCTAAGATATGCTTTACCGCCTTGACTTTGTCTCGTAGACCAGACGTGCTTGGCTGAGTCAAGACAACAATGTGCCTTGACTCTAAATATGCACCAATCACTCCAAACGCCGTCTATATACCTAGGTAGTAACAAACCAGTAAAAAGGAAAGAGCAGAGATGCATGGACCAACGCTAGTCTCAAACTAGAGTGCAGGCTTAGACCCCAACCCGAATACGCCAAAGCTCCATTATATTTTCACCAAAATTTTATCAAGATTATCAATCGTAAGTCAGTTTAATAGTGCTGCCCACAAGCACCCCAATTAGCCCCCGTCCTCGCAACATTCAACCCGTCAACAAAATCCTTGACCGTACACCCACCGTACTTCTTCTCCTCACACTTCAACTTCATAACCTTATCATTAATCAGCACCCTCACCAGCTCGTCCTTTTCCTTCTTACACTGCAACTTCTCAACATACATCCTACTCGCGAAGGGTACCAGTTCCGCAAGATTGAACCTATCCGTTCCCTGGATCTTGTCCGTAGGCAAATGCTCCATACCGTCGAACAACTGCATGGCGGCAAACACGGAAACCATGGTGTTATCGTGCGAAAAGTCGGCGTAGATTTTACGGTCCACGGGGCCTACGACGGTTGAGTTTGTGGATGTGGAGTCTCTGATCACCGCACCGGTCAACCGGCCGACTAACTCGTTGACGAACCCGACGCCCTGGGTTGGACCGAGCGGATTCCCGGGTCCGTAACGGTAATATTTACTAAGCGTTGAATAGTAATTGAACTGTCTGAATTCATCTTCGGTGAAGAGAGAGCAGAATTGGGAGTGCACGTCTCCGTCGATGACTGTGTAAAAGGGACAGATACTCATCAGATTAATCACATCCTTTGCGGTGAAGTCCACTCCCGGCATGTTTCTGCTCAACCGCTCGATGATGGACGGCGTGAAGATTGCGGCGTATTTATCTATTCTCTCGCGATGGGTTTTGGAGTATTTCCCTTCTTCGAATTCTCGGCAGGTACCGTGGTCCAGAGTGTTATTGAACTGTTTACCCTCGTAGACCACCACGTGATTGATGGGAGTGGCGCCCCCGCCGAGTTTGACCTTTTGATCGGTATACCCGCGGAAGAAATGGTCGCCGGACTCGATAACACGCTGCTGACCGGATACCCGAACGAAAGGTTCTTGGGTCGTCGTGAGGTGTTTGTAGCGAGTGAAGAATTTATCACCGGAGAAGTACATCTCCTGTCTGCCGAATTCGGTGAGCTGTTCGTACTTTGGTTCGAGGGAGTATTTGAAGTTTTTGATGAAGGCGGCGGTGTCGGAGTACGCGGTTGCTTTGGATTGTATTTTTTCCAGGGTGGTTTTCATTTTACCGCCTGCGCCTTTGGTGGGATACCGTGCTGCATGGCGGGAGAGGACTTGGGCAAAGGTGACTTCGCATTCTTCGTCTATTGTGGCGCTTCTATAGGTCGAGTCGACGGAGTAGAAGGGGGTGTAGGCACCCCATGAACGGGAGATTTCTTTGTTACAGGTGAACCCGTCGAGGGAGTCGCACACTTCTTTTCTCCTTTCGATCACCCTTGCTGTTATACTAATTATCGTTCAGATATATGTTAGTTATCTTATCTTATAATATATCGATTCCAGAGCCAAAGTATGATGTTGCATATAAGATTCTTGAATTGAGTCGAGTACTCACGTCTCTGTCAGTAGTGCAATTGGCACGATAGTTGCCCAGATAAACATCCTCCAGGAACGTTAGTTAAGCTTATGTATAAATTAATTAGAGATATTAAAATATTAAATGTGAGACTCAGATTATACAGCTGAACCCGCAGCTGTATAAGTCTATTCTTTGATGGGTTAATTTCGAATCGAGTACATATAAAGAAAGGAACGAAATCCTGCCACTGACGGACAGCTACGACTTTATGTAAACATTCCTATATAAAATATCATACTGCATTTTGCGAGCTATCATGAAGGAGCTAGGAGACAGCTTCAGATGCGGCCCACACGCACATGTCTCGCATGCATTTTAAAAATCCGAAGTAACTAGCGTCGAACTTGGAACCGAATACCGGGAGAACCGTTCGATAATTGATCCAGGATCTCTTGGAAGCGAGAGTTAAATCTGGACCGTAGATTTTCTAGAAGCAATACTCGATATTAATCGAATTCAAGCGTGCATATTTTGCCCCGCCAAGCCGAGAAGGGTGCAGTCTCAAACAAGACGACCTTTGTGACAGGCAGGAGTCCGTCAGAAGTCCACACGAGACAAGCCCCGTCACAGAGTAACCACCCCCGATATCGCAATAATTCCAATGTCCGTAACTAGCAGGTGCAATGATAAGGGGGTACAGAATACCTCTTGATAACTCTAGAAAACAAGTAGCTCGCGTGCTTCCCAGTTTCTCAGTATTAAACCATGCATCACGTGACCTCCAACAACAACGCGCCGTTGGCAGACGGGGCAACCTGGCAATTCGGCGTCTCTGACGGCGTCACCAACTTATCGATTCTAACCCCCAAAACACTACCCCGTCTCTCAATAGACTTCCGACTACCCCTTCTCTCGCCAGAGTCATACACCCCGGTGCACGCTGGTCAATGGCCTAAACCCGTCATCTACGCTCTTCAATATCAATTGGTTATTTTTTTCGTGCGGCCGGTCTCGCACCCATATCATATCGGTTACTCGAAGAAGAAACCAGGGACGGGCTAAATATAACCCACGTATCGATATTACCTGCAGCCATGAAATCCATTCTTCTGCTCTCTTTACCCCTCGCTCTGGCCGACGGCTCGCAGAA
Source organism: Orbilia quercus (assembly GCA_036971405.1). NCBI lineage: Eukaryota > Fungi > Ascomycota > Orbiliomycetes > Orbiliales > Orbiliaceae > Orbilia > Orbilia quercus. Next base: position 743,658 of record JAJTUE010000014.1, read on the forward strand.
GCCGATAGCGGATTCCGAGGCTATCGCCTGGGCCCTTCCGCGGGGTGTTAATCCCAGCTGTACGTGTTCAATCGTCCTCAATTATGATATCATTGCATCCTCCCTTCGAATACCTACACGTTCAATCAAAATAACATCCATTGTATAAATACAAACACGAGTATTAACGTCCCATACGATGTAGTAACCGATAAATTCCGCCCGACCCCGCAAAACGACTTCACCTGCCTCTCCTCACCCCACCGCAAAATCCCATACACCCTCGTAAACGACGACTACTGCGACTGCCCGGACGGTTCGGACGAACCAGGCACGGCAGCGTGCTCCCACCTAAACCACACTGTAAACCCTCTCCCCGGGTTCTTCTGCGCCAATAAGGGCCACGTGCCCGCCTACATCCCCTTCGGTCGTATCAACGACGGTATCTGCGACTACAACGTCTGCTGCGACGGTTCGGACGAATGGATGCACGTTGGTGGCGTGCAATGTCCCGATCAATGCGAGCGTATAGGTCAGGAAGCGCGCAAGACGGCCGCGGAGGCGAGGAAGCTGTATGAATCCGGTGTGAGGGCCTATCGTGCGCTAGTCGATAAAGCTGTTCTGTTGAAGAAGGAGAGTCAGGATAAGATTGTTGTATTAGACGGGGAGATTGCACGACAGGAAGGGGTTGTTGCTGCTAAAAAGCGGGAATTGGAGGAAGCCGAGGCTGAGGAGAAGGCGAAGGTGGGGACCGCGGAGGGCGGGAAAGGCAGACACGCTCAGTTGTTGGAGTTTTCGCAGGATAGATTGAAGGAGTACAAGGAGAAACTGCAGACGTTGCAGTCCCAGAAGGAATATTTGGAGGCCCAGTTAGAAAGTGCGGAGAAGATTCTGACGACGTTCAAGGAGGAGTATAACCCGAATTTCAACGACGAGGGCGTCAAGCGTGCCGTTAAAGCGTGGGAAGATCATTTGGCTTCTAAAGCAGTGCCGGAGGAGAATGCAGCCGACTTTGCGGCCGACGTACAAAGTCTGATTTACGAGGAAGTTAACTGGACGGACTGGGAGCCGGCAGAAGACCCGGTTCTGGAAGATAGTACGCATCCTCATCCCCCGCCAATTCACCACACATCTTCACATCTTCGCAGAATTATAGTATTAACGTATTAACGTGATAAATAGTGTACGCAATCGAATCCCTCCTCCCACCATTCCTCCGCACATGGGTACACGGCCAACTCAACTCCCTCCGCGACATGTTAATCGAAAACGGCCTCCTCGCGCACCGCAAATCCACCCCCGGCGGCAGCTCCTCCGCAGGTCCATCCCCCAAAGTCCAAAAACTGATCGATGAAGTCGCAAACTCCCAACAAGAACTAAACACTAAACTCGCCTCCCAAAAATCCCTCAAAGAAGACGAGGAAAAAGATTACGGCGCAAACGACGTCTTCCGGGCCCTGAAAGACGTGTGCGTTGAAGCTCAGAGCGGGGAGTACACTTACTCCTTCTGCCATCTCGGCCGGGCGAACCAGAAGAACCGAGACGGCGGACAGACGCATCTGGGTGATTGGACGGGATTCGAAAAACGGTACGATGATGAAGTCGAGCGGGAGGTGGTTGTGGCTAAATTCGAGAGGGGGATGCGTTGCTGGAACGGACCGGAGAGGAGCGCGTATGTGTATTTACGGTGTAGCGCGGAGGAAACGGTGTTGAGCGTTGCGGAGACGGAGAAGTGTGTTTATAAGTATGTTGCTACAAGTCCTGCTGTGTGCGGGGGTGGTGATGATGGGGAGGTGAAGGATGAGGGGGAGGTTTGGGGGTCATCATAGTGTACTGCTAGGGAAGAGATCGGTTTAAGCCAGCTCGAACTGTAGATGTTGTAAAGGTTTTAGAATAGTGGTAAGATTTAAATTCAATTTGATGTTGATATTGGCGGATATTTTTAGCTATATTTGATGTTTGAATTTGGTATAATTTTATCATCGACGTGAAGTAATGAATCCGAGTAGTGTATGTGAAGATAGATAGCTACGTATCGATATTTAAGTTGAATACCGTATCAGGGAAGGAAGCTACCCGCCCCTGGTAATATTGTTACTCCAAGTAGGAAAAAGTCATAAGGTTTCTATAAACAAAAGAAAGAAAGAACTAGGGTCGCTTACACGTGAAGCGACAAGTTAAGAGAAAGAAGACCGCTATCCAAATGACAAAAGAGGAAGGAGAAAGAGATATAAATACACATGAACAAAAAAGAAAGAAAGAAACGGCTGCTAATAACAAATCCAGTTGCAATCTTTACAAACCCGATCGGTGTTTTTTGGTGATGACTATGATCGATGGGAGAAAGGCGGCCCGACACCAGGAAAGTGCGGGGAAGAAGAGAAGGAGGAATATCGTGTCGCATCATTAGACGGGTGAAGAAAAGAAAAAATAAAAGAAAGAAATTAAAAGGTGTCGAAGATGTAAATGAAATAAACAATCGAGATATGTACTCAACTTGACCATCAGCCATTAGATCTTAAGCACAATAAATGGAACGAAGAAGAAAAAGGAAGATAAACAAAACAAAACAGAAAAAACACCAAAGCTACGCTCTAAAGCAGGAGGAGGTTGCAAATCCAAACCTCAACCGTCCGTCAACCCTCTGCTGAAGCATAAAAGCAAAAATGCTGACTCCTTCACCTCTATAACACTTCATCTCAACTACCCTCAACAGCAGCATCAACAGCTGTATCGTTCGCCGCGGCCGTCGTATTCGTCGACTCGCTGGAGTTCTTCAGCGTACGCCCCGGATCCCTCTAAAACCCGCGCGCTCTGTTCCTCCACCGAATGTCGTCCAACAGCTGCCCGACGGACCTCAGATTCCGCCTGATCAACCTCGCTCTTAACGCTCGCACGCTTCGCTTCTTCGCCTCCCATTCTTCCTTACCGAGTTTCAGCACTCGCAACCACGTTTCGATCTCTTCCTCTCCGTCTTCCTGCAACCACGCTCCCTCAGATTCAATATATGCGTACTTTTGCAGTAATTCCTTCGTTGCGACTAGCGGTACTCCCGCGATAACTGATGTCGCGATAGTGGACGACGCACGGTCTTCGAAGTATTTGTGGGTTGCGAAGGCGGGGAGGATGGCCATACTCCGGGACAGGAGGGAAAAGTACGCCGGAAAATCGTAATGGGAGTGCATGAAGACATGCTGGCCCAGTTCTTCGGGAATTTCGGGCGGCCAGTCGCCGTATCCAGGAAGACGGAGGGTGGCGTTCGTGGCGTGGATGACGTCGAGGTGTTTGGCCATGTGGTCGAAGATGGATTTGTAGTTTCGGCGGAAGGGTTCGTATTTCCCCTAAAATATCGTTAATTTCACTTTCGATTTATTAAATTTATAAAATGGTTGCTTACAGGAATTGCAGCGAATGGACCGGTGATGTTGTTAAACATCTCCTCGTCGAACTGTTTGTTATCCTCGAATATTGGGATGAACGGCTCCATCATGAAGACGCCGCGGTTACCGATTCCCTGCGCATCTCGTAAGATGGGGGCCATCTGCCATTTCGAGTCGATGTTCTTTTCAACGTATTCAGCCACGTGCGGGCTCAGTGTCATAAACGTGACACGACCTCGTTGAACCCACGGCATCAGATATCTTCTCCAAAGGGTATCGATCTTCTCCCATTCTTCGGCCTCGTGGAGCAGACAGACGATCTCTCTTGGAGCTCTGTACCATTCCGGGTCGTAAATTCGCTTGTTCTTAATGCTGGTCCATTCCAAATCTCGCGAGCAGCTCGTCAGAATCATCACATCGGCTACAAAGCTTATTTCGGTGAGCCGTCGTGGGTCGGAAACACGAATCTTCTTCGGTGGTCCCTTTTCCCTGAACAATGACAGCCAGGAATCGTCCTGGGGCAGCTGGTCGTCGAGAATAGGTCGGACTCCTAACCGGGTGCTGCCGTACTCTGTGGCGAACAGCTCCAAATGCTCCACCGCATCCCCCTGGTTGGCAAAGGCGTAGAGTAGCGGCGTGACGACCTCGAAATGGTATCGTGGGGTGTTGACTAGCGCGATTTTGAGACCCGCACCGTTGTGCTTCGGGGGCTTCCACGGATCCAGATTCGCACTTGGGGTGTAGGCCGAGATTTTGTGTATGCTGTGCGGCGAGAATAAGAGGTATCCGAGGGTGAGGACTAGTGCGATCAGTATAACGAGGCGCTCGCGCCGGGGTACTCGCCTGGGCATGATCATCTTGTTGAAGTAGTTGTTGAGGTTGATGTAGATGGAGTTAACGGGGAGCGGTAGGCCAATCTTCGACATTCGCCAGGTTTGAATTGTCGGTAAAGATAGATCAGGTTGTATTATTTCAATGCTGCTTCCGCTCGAGCTGTGAAAGAGAAAGAGAAAAAAAATTACAGAAGGAAACGAAACAGGTTTAACCCGTTGGCTATGTGGCGTATGCGAAAAAACTCGGGAGCAGTTTCAGCTGCTTATGACGCAGACTTAAACGAGCGAAAGGGGGAGGAAATAGTGCCGTATGAAGCTAGAGGCTAGGTACGAATGTTGTAGATGCTATGCGTTGAAAGGAGAGATTCCGCGATCGGCATTATATGGATGGCACGTTCGATTATCGCTCGTGGTGTCCCCGTGTAGGAGAGAGCGAGAGAGAGAGAAAGAGGAAGTGAGTGGCCCCTGCGATGCGATTCTATGTGCGCATCAGCTTAGCAATAACTTCCAAGCTCTCTGTCTGGGTCCGCAGGTCCGAGGAGTTTGTGCGACCAACAAGGTACCGAAACAGGCTGGATTTCGGTAGCACAGATGGTGGGAAGCCAGGTGGACAGGATGCGAAAGATTCGGTTTGAGGATGGGAAAGGAAGCGATAGGGCGTGAGCAATTACCAATGGCTAGCACATGTTTGTGGGGGTTATCAAGTCGACGGAATACTGTAGTGAGCGTGTCTCCTGTTCATGATGAAGCTGTGTTAGCAAGAGCAAGATATCAGAATCAACGACAACGATAAGACTTAATAAGACTTGGTATAGGTAAGTCTCACCTAGCTGACGGAGGGGGGAGAGTGGGCTTTCCGAGCGAGCGAGCGAGCGAGAGCTCGACAGGACAAGCGGCCGAGACGTGTATTTTAAAAGAGAGAGCGAGCGCGATCCCCGGTAGAGAAGGCAGAGTCGGAGTTCCAAGTTGTAGATGCCAGGACAGTGCGAGATCGCAGGATGGTCGGTAGAAAAGCCGGGAGAGGAAGCTGGACAAAAGGAGGTTTGAATCTGTTAGTTATCTATCTGTCGCCCGTTCCCATGTTTCGAGAAGGCGAGGGAGAGAACAGGGGCCGGCCGGCCAAATCTCAAACTGACCCGAATCTAACTCTCACCTCAGCAAATTTCAGACGGCGAACAATGAATACCACTCGGACAGAACTTTGAAGTCGCAATGAGAGAATCAAAATGACGGTTGCGGTTAGTAGATGATTAAGTAATTAATGGGAAGAGTGGAGGTTGAAGGAAGGAAGGAAGTAAGAAAGGCTGAATTCAAGATCCTGTTCGAATGTTGTTGTTGTCGTTCGATCCCTTTTTCTCCTCTTGAAACTGCCCCAAACCGTCCAGCCCGCATTCCCAAAGTTCTTCCACAAGTTCTTCCGGCCTCACTCAGAATGCGATATTAGTATTATTATTGATCGATCAATTTCCTACTTCAGGCCAAGGCCGTCTTCAAATGCGATCTCTGCAATTGCAAGGCAAGCGCCGTGATTAGGAAACATGCCAATACCAGGAATACAATTCCCAATATCACGGTGAGCTCTTTCCATAAACAAAGACCTCAAAGAACGACTGACTGACTGATACGATAGATAATAATATCATGTCGTTTCTCGGCAGCTGAGATCCGTCTCCAAGACGCAGCCGTCCCTGCTGCTTCTCAACTGGTCGCCCTTCAGCGGGCTCCACAGTCCACGCAACCTGCCCAACGCCAAGGAAACTCAATTTGGCGCTTCCGATAATTTGCAGATTTGGCCGACGATAAGGCTTTTCTTGCTCTTTCTCTTGCTCTTGTTATTGCTATCTGTTGAATTTAATCCAAATATGAAACTGTGGTGTCCATGTGGCCATATCGTGTCGCAGGTGGTTCTACTCAGCCATGCGCAATTGCAACTGTTCGTACATCGCACCCGTAACGGTTTCGATAAATTCTATCAGCCCTAACAAAGTCCGGTGGTGCCGCTTTCCTGTCATCGTACGTTATGTTGCTATTAATTCCCAGGATTGCTATTCTCAGCTCAGCCCGTTCCTCCCACGTCATCCCGGTCCAGTCAAACATCCATCCGGCTAGTTCCATTGACCAGAATTTGGTCACTCTCGGATCCATAACCGCATCATGGCTCCCCGAAAAAACAACATACTGGATAAGTCACAACCCTGGCTGTTTACTCGAGCTGCCTGTTTAGCTACTTAAGTAATCACACCCAAGAAAGTACAACCCCGCTTGCAAAGAAGAAAGCTCTCCATAGCATGCATACTTTCTTCTGCATACTTTCTTCCGTCTACACAGTGCAAGAAGAATATAGCCTAAACTGAATTGGTTGATACTGTCATTAATACGTGTAGTCATGATTGGCAGCACGTTATTTAGTTCAACTACTTCCCTTCAAATCAACAAATGGCACTTTGGCGGAGTGGTTAACGCGCCAGCCTGCTAAGCTGGTACCTTCGGGGTAAGTTCTCTTGGTCCTCGAATGTGCTTTAGACTAAAAGCATCCAAAACTAACTGTTAAACAGTGCGTGAGTTCGAATCTCACAGGTGTCGACCTTCTCTTTTTTGCAGTTTTTTGCCTCTTTTTGGCGATAGTGTGATGAGTCTTTCATTTTTTAGTACTCCGTTACCGCGTGGTTGTTATTTTTAATGAAATTGTTGGTGATTCGAGGCTATTATGTGTATCACCGAGACACGTGCTGATATATTCCACGAGGCTCATCGTTACAATCGAATGTTCACTAACAACTTTAATATTCCAGCATATTTACGCAGAGTAATATAGCAAACGCTAAAATTCTATAAATATCACATCAATATCCATTCTCTAAACTGTAAACTCTTGTCACAAAATTACTCCACCTATAGCTATACCTGTCTCGTAAACCAACTTATATCAAATACAACAAGCTTCATCTTAACCCCAGCTTTCATCTTTCTCCGCCGAGCAACGATACATAACATCCCCCGTCGCCTATCGCCGATATTAAAATCTTAAATGCTGACGTTTCTCGTAATTGAAATCCCAGCGACCAAATATCAAGCTCGAGCTAATTTCCGTGGCGTTGTCTCCTTCAAGATATTGCTTCCGACTGACTCGCTTAGATTCTCGGAGATGAGCTCGCTTGTTTCTAAGTTAGAATCAATTAATCCTTCTAGAAACATACACAATTGGTGATTACATAGCATAGCTTACTTGCTGGACTTTGATTATATAATTAAACGTGGCTCGATATATTCCAGAGTTCAATGTTTCAAACATGCAAAACCCCGATCCCCATCGGAGGAATTCTTATTCTTCTATTCAGTTCATCCCACCATATTCTCGAGTCACGACATTTAACAAGACAAATCAACGTAGTATGCAAAGCGGGGTCGTTAACTTTCATATGCACATGTGCTGCAACGTAAAAGATAGCTGAGCCGGTCTGCAGGGTTCGCATGCTACTCTGCATGCACGAAATTGGAGCTACGGGCTGCACTAACGTTAACTCTCAGAAATTTGGGTTATTAGGAGAAGACCGGATGTTTTATCTAATTAGGTATCAGCAATCTGATTGAGATGTTTTGGAGAATTTCTAAATTTGGTTTAAGCTGTTGCAATTGAAGCTGCATTGGCTGTGATGAATCAAGGCTTCGAACCTCACTCAACACATTTCGATATGAGTTTAGTACTTTCAGTTCTTAGTCTCGAGACCGTTTTAGCTCGCGCTCGCAATACAATATATTGATGGATATTTCGATTCTAATATATGGATAGCATTTGAGACTACTCGTATATAATTATGCTAATATAGTATAGCCTATCCGTACCAATGCCTACAATGAATCATGTTAAGCAACTTCTATCCCCAAACCCCCAATATCATCAAACAACCGACCCCGTCCGTAAACTTCTGCCGCAGGTCTTCCAACCCGAACCTTCATCATTTCTATCCCAGCGGGTGCCATACCCGAGCCCTCATCTATACTCTCCTCCTCCACACTCCCCGGTGGCGGCAGCACCTCAAAAGAATCCGTCTCCCTCAATCTATAATAAAACGGCGCCCACCATCTAGGTTTCAACCACTTCAACCGATCCCCCTCATACATATCCCTCCATTCCTGCAAATTAACCACCCTCGCCTCCCTCGATCCGACAGCTTCATAACATGACCCCCAGGGATTACCACTCCCCGTTGACGCAGGTGCCCTGCGTCTCCCCTGCGCTTGCGGCGGCGCGGTTCTATATATCTTAATACTAATATCCGGTGGTATCGTTTTCTCGGGGAAAGAAAACATCATATTCTGAACTCCCGGTTGCGCGTCTCGACTCCCTGTGGACGAGAGTTTAGCTCTCAAGAAGGAATTGCGCGCGCGTAAATTCGGGTTTACAATATGGCATGTCGAGTAGTCTGTTGTCGAGATGTTGAAGGCGTCCCATTCGGGAGCGGAGCTGAAGAGGAGGTATATTGTGAAGTACGTCGACGGCGGTAACGCTGCTGCTGCTACCGGAGGTAGTAGTAAATCTAATTTTGAACCGGCGGTGAATTCCGGTTGCGCGAGCAGATTAGCCCCCAACGAATCCAAAGTTGAAGAACCTTCTGGTTTAGTAGTCAAACCCGAAGTGAGATCGAACCCGGCAGCGACATGCCGGCGGGTTATGTCGATACCGGCAACGTAGTTTACTATCATTATCAGAATCGCATATACGCACAGTATACCCGAAAGCACACCCATGATGAACGCATGAAATAAAGTTGGAAACTCTACTGATAACCTTATCAGGGGACCCGGGCCTCGAATTTCAGGGGACAAGCAGGAATCAGAAAAGAAAAAAAGGTTCCAGATCACTTAAAATAAGCTTGTATCACGCATTCGCCTTGTGGGAACTTTGTGGGCAAAAATAATTATCGTGGGCGCATGGTGGGTGGTGTGGTGTGGTATGGTGTGGTGTGGTCCACGCGGCTTGGAGCATGCATGCGGGTATATACTCATGGGATGTGTGGGTTTTGGCGTGATTGCACTGCTTATAGGTGGTTCGAGCGGGTTAAATTGGATATGTCTTGGTTTTATATATATATGCCTCTTGTGGGATCAAATCTGCTCATCTTGTTTTGGATTTCTGCGAGTGCGCTCGCACTCTAGTCGAGGGCTGTTGTAGCCAACACAATTGCAGTGTTGGAAAATGAACTATGTTCTGACGACAGAATTTTGGTGACGAGACTGGTAATTTCGTTAGTAACGGAGGAATTCGGAATCCTAGTTTAGTGGTCTAGAGAATTTTTATGTGGAGATATTATCTGTGGATTTTGTATTCTAGGAATCTCTAACTAGCACTGAATTGTGAGATGTTGTTTTCAAAATTATTCAATAGATCGAGTGATCTCTCGATCGATGCCAGGCCGATTGAGTATAGCATCTGATAGAGTGCACGTGTGTAATAATATAATTGCGACAACCGTCCATATATTCTTCTCAATCTATGGTAGTTTGACATGTTTCAACCTCAATTCCTCACCTCCCCGGAAGCCATCCTTTGTCTCACGACTACCCTCAGCCGAGCCCTACCCAACTCTACTCTCCGCTTGTTTCTTCTGTATCGGATTCGTTTCACTTGTGAGTTTATACCAAGCCCCTTCCTCTTCATACTCTTCATCATAATCCGTCGTCGGTGACCACGGCCACCCATCCTCGTCAATAGTCTTCTGACACTTCGGGTCCTGGTAAAGCTTAACGTTCCACTCCTGGCCCGGATTTGGGGGTTCGTAAAGCGTCTCCGGCTCTGACGGAGCGTCCGGGTAATACCATGTCATGAACGGAACGCACTGGTTTACCGAATTCATATCGAGCGGGAGAACATCGTTGTTCGCTACGGTCACGTACCCGTGATCTTTGGGCCAGAGTTTGAATGTGACCTTTATAGAGCTCTTGAACATCTCTTGGGCTACTGCTGTACCCATCAACGGGAGCACCGAGAGGAGTGCCGGCAGAGCGAGTTTTCGTATCGCCATAATTAATAATCGATTGACTTACTTAAGCTTGTTCAGAGGCGAAAAGAAAGATATTAAGCGAAGAATACTCTGATGATCTTTAAGGCTTTGTGGGAATACCGAACAGCGTTTGCATGGGAGCAAGGCTGTCCGGAGGTTAATGTATCTATTTAGGGCTGTCACACAGGACCGACACGAGGCCCAAACTTACAAAAACACAAAGGGAATCTAGATATCTGTATCAATACCTCTCACCAAATCACAAACGACAGTTCAGCGAACCATATTAGTCTACCCTTCGGGCGGGGCTAGAACGATTTTAATATAAGCGTGAAATGTAAAGCAAAATAAAGTATTTCGCTTGTTCGCATTTGAGATAAATTGCTCCCAAAAACCCAACAAAATAATACAACCCACACATTACACATGTCACCGAACCTTTCCGATTCCGCTACAACAGTAGGATGAAAAATACTTTTTTGGCCAAAAGGTAAATTTAGGATATCTCGTAGGTTTTTTTTGGTTCTATTCTTACTGTAGACGGCTCTGGAGCCGTATAAGTAAGTCTGAAAGGATCGGATCGTCTACGTCACATTTCTGTAGACGGTATCGATTCTTTCTTCTTTTTTCTTCACCCGCTGAAGAATTCGGAAAAAAAAAAACTATCACCTTCTTTTTTTCTCTCCTTAAAATTTTTTTTATTATGCGAACATGAGTATGAAAGATAAACTCAACAAGACCTCGAACAGGAGAATAACACTTTCGCAACGAAATCGTTATCCGGTTGTTAGATTTAAAGTCAAGCGGTTAGCATTCTCCTGACTGGGGTTATTCCCAGGATTTCTTGCTAATTTTCTTTCTAACGGAAATTTTTAGGTGCAATCTGAAAGAGGAAGACGGGAAGACTCGTTCGGTCCTCGCACTTATAGTTGCTCGCACTTGCAAATGCTGTGGAAACATTGATCACAAGCTACGAGTACTCGGCGACAAGAAACAATTGAAGACGGGGATGGGGAAATATGCTATCAAGACTGTCTCAACCGGATCTCTACCGCCTACTGATCGAATATAACACAAATTCACCGATTTCTTTTACCCAATTGAAACTTCACGACCGCTACTTGTTATCGTTTTCTATCCACCATTGCAAAACCACGTCGAACCGGAGGCTGAGAATAAAGGATCGGGATCGGGATCAGGATTGGGGGTCCTCAAGTATTACAGCTAACTGTGATGACGAGACCAAGTTAGATACTATGGAGATCATGTGTCGATGTAGCAAATGTAGCATAGAAAGGCAGTTATAACACTACAATGAATTTTTCCAAATTCCCTCACTCCCACACTATTCTATATTTTCCTGTCGCGTAAACCAGCCGCGATGGACTTCAAATTCTATAACACCAAATTCATACAGCTATCACAGGTAAAAAAATTCCCCCGTCGTAAATTCATAAACACCAGCGACGGGAAACCGGCTAAATACCCAATCTGTGCAAAAGACTCAGGCACACACGTGAAAACTCAGCCTTATCAGCGCGCCGGCTACCACTTCAGGATGAGCAAATTATTCCCCAAAAGAGTAAGATCACTCGCGCAAATTCTACGAACTAACGTGTTTAAACGTTTTTATAATACTACTTACTTACTTACCCCACTATCTCACTCAAGTTTTTGCTGTGAGCACGATGTAGCAAAAGCTCCTAATTGAGGGACATCCCCATCGGCACATGGTTTAAACCACGTTTTGAAAAATTATTTGAGGTTGTTATAAAACTATACGATGGGTCGAAGTTTAAGGAGAATTCAGGGGTAATATTTTTCCGGGTTCCCGGCAATATAAATTTTTTTTCGCTGTTTGCTAGGGAAACTTATTATAGTATCAGTACTGGTTTACTCGGATTCACTGGGCAGAATTAACCTTGGTGTTCGCGACCCATTCGTATTATTCCTCCGTTTAAATTCAAAATGAAAGTTGGTTTCGCTACCGCGGCGCTTCTTGCGTTTTTATACACCTCCCCAGTGTTGGGTGTGGCTCTTGCCCGTCCTCGCGCGCAGGATGAGAATATCAATATCGACACCAAGGCTGGAGATATAATCGATATCTACGAGCCATCAGCTCCTGATCCACCTCCTGATCCAAATCCAGACGGTCAAGATGGAGAATCTACAGACGGAGGAGATCCAAACGGGGATGGTCAAAACGTGGATCTGGGGCAAGACGGGGGAGCGCAAGATGGAGAAAACCAAGAAGAAGGAGGGCAAGGTCAAGCAGATCAAACAGATCCAGCGCCTGGAGATCAAGGCGATCAATCAACCGAACAGCCGCCAAACGACGAACCCGCCGAAATTCCGGAGCAGGTCTTCTCACCCAACAACCCGATCCCTCAAAACATTACTAGTTTCGGGATCAACCTGCTAGACGACGGCACCTCCGCCATAGCCAGTGACGAATTGACCACCAACGCCACTGTCGCCTCAGCCGCATTAGATGAAGTAGCCGTTAGCCAAACAAAAGCCGATCAAATTTCCGGAACGTTAGGTGTTAAAGCTAACGAAGTGGTTGAACAAATGGATATCTACGATATGGAACCCCTGTTTTGGGGCCCGAAGGGTAAACTCGACGCTCATCTGGATAACTTGCCGCATACCGCGGATGGGGAGCTCAAGGGAGGTTCGACCTGTCAGGATGGGAATATGATGTGGCTTAGCCAGGACCCGCACGAGCCGGTTGAACTCTCGCTTGGTGCTACCTTTGTGCTTGATGTCTCTGCGGTGCTTTATCGGGATATCAACTGTACCAGCAGAATTGATGAGGGAGAACCTTGGCCTGATGCGGATCATCCGTTCTCCAGTGGAGGCACGGTTCCGTTCTACTATCAGTGGGTTCAGTTAACGGAGGCCCAGCTTTTGGGAGAAGAGAGACTTCCTAATGGGAAGTTTTTGCCTCGTATGACTATTAGTCAGACGCCAGTCGTGACCGCTTGAGGTCTCGCAAATAGTTTTATTTGAAATTTGTGCAGTTGTATATCTCTCGGGTCGCAGTTGACTGCACGCCTACGTATTAGTTCGGTTGCAGTTGTGAGATTTAATTTTATTGCAGTAATTTTATTTCATTCGCAAAGCAGAATATGCTTGAAATTTATCAAATTACATGATTCATGAGTATAAATTCAACTCTTCTCGTAACCAACTTTTATTTTTGGCGATCCGCGAGAATGCGATTTCGGTGATCCGTCGATGGTTACCTAACTAGTTATGATCTCCAATAGACGTATATACGCGAGCGAGACGCCATAAATACCGAGATTTCCATCTCGATATACGCAAAATCCAAATTCCTGCCTGTCAAACGAGCTGGTGTCGGTATAAGTGACCACGGATATCGAGGTCTGGGCGAATGTCGATAGCAACCTATTATTATATTTCCTAAGATATCGATATTTTTTACGATTTCTTTCTTAAACTAAGGATAAATTAATACCGAATCGAATCTTCTAAAACCTCATGTGGTACCAATTTCTTATACTAGGGTGGCTGCTGAACGCCCCTCAGTGCCAGGCCTACTTCGTTTTGAAAATGATATGGGGATATCATAATCAAACCGTTGGCCAGGAAGTCGAAGGTGAAACAACATGGGTCAATCCCACAAGCGCATATCTTCACCATTCACAAGGAGGACCGCAGAAATACTCTTGCCACTCGCAAAGGCAAATAGTTTTGAACTATAACGAAAAATGCAAGATGTATTCCGCCGAAATCTGCAAATTCGTTCACAAAGATTGGCCGGATGATTTTTTCCCCAACGTAGCAAACTACGTCTGGATATACGAGCCAGCCGATAATAAGAATCTGGGAGGCGGAGACCCCGTCAGAATCCAGTGGCCGACTACGTTCGATTACACTTTCGAATGGTTCAAGGATCCGCACTGCCTGACGCCCATGCTAGACGCCAATAACGACCCTGTCCAGTTTACCGTCGACGATGTTCGAAATCACACCAAATGTTTCCAGGTTGCGAGCTACATGCAGGCGAGCAAAGTGCCCACCAGTGGATTCTTTCGCGGATCGAGGAAACAAAAGCCCGAAGTCGAACACTACCCTCACCATGTCGCTTCTTGCGCAGACCCGGCGCATTGCACAAGATTCCCTGGTATTGGCGAAAGAAATGATGCCGTACCTGAGCTGAACCAGGGGAATTAATAACGCATTCACCCTCCGAGAACTTTATCAGCACGATTTTCTCGCTTCAACTGGTCAGGTACGGCTTTCGAGCCTGTTTTTTTTCGTTTCTTTACCATGTTACTTCTTTGTGTAAATTATTATCTCGATTTAATCAACCATGTTCCCTCATAACGAGACAATACTGAGTTTAAATGCGAGTCTTCGTGATTTCCTCGTTTCTTAAGACATGTGGAGAAAATGCCTCCGCCATGTTGTTTTGCCCATGCGATCCACGTTTCATAAACTATAACATTCCAGGTACGCAGTCCGAATTTTACACATCTGGGAGCTATCGTTAATAAAGATCACCCAACTTCTATCTTTCTATCACCGACGGCCTCTAAGCTCACGCGACGCAGGTGGGCTATTCCAGAGTTCTAAGTCAAAATCAGATCCCAGTAAAAGAGATACTTCTTATCAACGCGATGATACCAAGCGGTTACTCCGGCTTCTGGGTATTGCTTCTCGCAGCGGCGCTCTTGCCAAAAGGCATGATAGCAGCACCCAATCCCAGCCCAGAGTCAGCAGCTCCAGTAGCTTCAGCACTGGCAGCTCCAGCACTAGCAGCAGTACCACCCCCAAGGCCAGCACCAGTAAGATACACAGTCGACGATTTGATACCTGTGACAACTACCACTACACCGCAAGATGAACAGATGTTCGAGCTCATGAAATCAGTCCCCGTCTCCTCCTCTCCGATGCTAAAAGCCACGTTTGAGTACTTCAGTACGCCAGAGAGATCCGCCATTCTCGAAATACATTTCAAAAGAGAAGACATAGGCAAATGCATACAATGGGTTGCCCAGGGTCGTTGTCCCGTCTTAAAAATTGCACAGTTCTACCCCACGGGCAGCAATGAGGTGATGTGGGCGACCAAGATTAGGTTTGACAGGAACTCCATTTTGGATGGTAACGGTAACACATGGGGTCGGTCTGTTATCTATTTCAGCGATAGGTATTGCAAGAAGATCATCGGCGTTCAACAGAATGATGCTTCGGGTGTTATGGAACGGCCTGCGGTTACGAGCTTGCAGCAGGCGGATATTAGGGGGGACCAGGGTAGAGCTAGTATCTACTTGCAGACGCTTAGGTTGCCTCCTCTTTTCTACACTATGATTATGGGCTAGTTTTGGGGTCATTCACTTTTGGTTTAATAACGTCCGAGTCTTTTCATGTGATTTTTTCAGGTCTCGAGCATTGGCTTTCGAAAGTTTCGACAGGTGTCGTTTTCAAAGATGCAAGTTCAGTTTTTGGCAGACAGCCCCATTCGTATAAATTGTAGCTACATTTTGGACGAAACTGTTATTCAAGACGAAACTACCCCTTGTTTATCAATTGTGGCCCAGATTATCTATTAGCCGTGCAAATTTTCGAGCAAAGAATCGAATCGAATCGGCATCTGAAAATGCAACATGCCCGATCTGATGTTGTGTTGATTCAAGTACAACAGCTCCTGGACTGTTGCTGCCCAGCCACAAATCCCCAAATTCGTATTCGTGAACAACGTTGCACACGGAAACGCTTTCCCGAGTGTTTTACATCATGCACGGCGCACTACCTTCAAAATCTAGCAATCTACCTCGTAGATCTCCACGTTCGGAATTTAAATTAAATAAAAACTAGTCCCTTACAGATTATCGGAAAGAAATTGTAACAGCCAACATACTTGGCTGCATGGCGCGTCCGTTGAGAATACAGTGCAGTTTACATGCGGGTATTACATACCTACATGATGATACGAAATGCATAACATCGCGCATGGCATTTAGTTGGTGGTACCGTTACTTTACTCGAAGGGAAACGCATGTACCAGGCCGTCTCCGTTCAGTTTCAGCGTAGTGAAATCACGGGGAGATGCCAAAAGCGTGCCATGAGGGGATATTACACAAAAACGTGCCGGAGTATGTGGTGATGTAAACGACGTAAATCTAATCTCAATGACTAAACGTAGCAGGGGTGATTCGAGTATTTCGGAATTATCATGATGGTCGGGTGGCTTGGAAGTGCCATGGTTCTGTGAAGTATCGCGGTTTGATTTCGACTTAGTATAATTTTCCCATTGCGTCAACGATAGAAATACGTATAAATAAGCATTTCCTAGGTTCATCTGAGGACCAAACTTTCTGGCTTGTGGTTTATTCACGTTGGTGTGCTCTCCAGAATAGCCGATCTTACCATTTTGTGGTTCTTTACTACACTTTTCATTCGTTACGGATTCGAATCTTGTTCGAAATATAAAATATATTGCACTTTTATCTGACAAAAGAAAATGAAGTTTCTTGCCTTTGCAATAATTTATGCGAATGCAGCCGCAGCATTAGCGGAATATGCTTGCAAGCCGCTGTACGGAACATGCTACGATGTTCCAGAGACATGGTCGTCGGGCTGTGTGCGTTCTATTAGTAAGTTCAATCCGCATATAAAAATCCAAATGGGTTACAAAATTTCCGGTGAAACGAGTATTAACAAAATCGATAAACAGAGAGACTTGGTATCCCACGGGCTCACTGCACCGTAACTTCTACTCTTGGCGCTAGCACAGTCGTCGTTACCGAAACTGCTGTAGAAACTACTTTTGTCACGCCAACTGTCACCTTCTTGCAGACTAGGACTTATAGCAACACCTCTATCACCACTGTAACCGAATTTGCTACGGAGACCGATCTCTTTATCTCGTTGAACCTTACGACTGTATTCACCACCGTGCCTACACTCACAGTGTGAGTAGAATTTCTACCCTGGATACAGTTATATTTACTAATGGGCGCAAAATAGCACGGATGATCCTGTCACAGTTACCGCTACCGCTAAGAGGAGATTGAAAGGCCGTGGCCATGGCGGATACTATCAGAGACTTGATCCTGATTGTTCTTGCTTCTTGACTAGTACTTGTACTGTTACTGTTACTCCCGAGCCAGGAGTGACTGTTACCGAGTCGGAAACCACTACGACGACAGAGTATAGTACTATCACTTTCAATTCGACTGTTTCTACAACCATTGTGGCTACCACGAGCACAGCCACTGCTCTTGGGAGTAAGTTAACAAATTTAATTTTCAGTTTATGAAGAAAAGCTAACTTCGATAGATGGAACTGTGACTTTCCTCTCAACAGAGATTATTCCAGGAACCGATATTGTCACAGCCGGGCTCACCACAGTCACAATTCAGTCAAGTAAGAAGCCCTAGATCACAATCTAGGTAGAATGTTCACTAACTTTATTTCTTTTCTAGCTGTCACCGCCCCAGCGGTACAACTCTCTTCTCCGACCCCAATCTATGGAGACATTGTTAACGGCAGTCCGTTTAACTATGATGATGTTTGGGCATCTCTGTCGCTCCCGTTCCCTATTGAGCTATACAATGTTTCTTCGGCCAGTATCTACTTGTCAATCAACGGATTTATATCTCTGGACCAGCAACCTGGCACCTCCTTCATCAACAGCGAGCTACCAGTAGCCGACGCTGTCTCGGGCGCAAACTCGCTCCCAAACACATCTATCTGTGCGCTGTGGGATGATTTGTATATCTATGCCGGTACTCAACAGGGGATCTACTATCAAATAGATGGAACCGAAGGATCTCGCACGGTTTCGTTTGAGTATTATACCAGCGCGTACCAGCGGAATACTGAGTTTTACCACTTCTTGATGAGGTATGAGGAAGCCAGGCCAAATTTCATAACTTTTAGGTACTTCCAGGTATTTAGCGGCGGGGGCTCCGCGACGATTGGAGGGCAATCAAGGTCGCAGAATTTGTTTGCGCAATGGAGCTTTGATAGAGCGAATGCGGTTAGCGACGGCCAGACTGTGGTGTTTGATACTATTGCGAATACTATCACGCCTGTTTGAATTGTTTGAAAGGGGGGAATCTATACGAGATACATTGTTTATTTGATAGCTTAATCTTATACTACAAGTTAATTTATGCTCGCATATTATATATTATCCGCGTATGGCCATGTAATAGACGTTATATTCCCGTTCGAGGTTCCCAAGTTGGTGTTGTGTGTTATTACGAGCAGCTTGTGTGACCGCCGGATGAACCTCGGCTCGTCCCGACGACCTCCCTCAACAAATTTCCCCTGCTGACCGACTTCTCTACGACGTCTTCTTCACTGGTCCATCTCTTTTACTTAGATTCTTCCCTAATACCCGTCTCCACCATCAATCGATACCTCGTCACAATGGAGAAAGACACCATCACGCTGCGTTTGCAGCCGCGAGGTAAGCTGAGTCGTGTGGTCGGCAAATGCGCCTTTCTCTCCGTCTCCTGCAGGACAAATGCATCTAACTACCGATGTTGAGCGCTGACATGAATATCATTCTAGGCCAACCTCTGCCAAACCTACCCGCCAAACTACCAATCAGCTCCTCGGCGTCTACAGAGGAACTCTATCGTGCCGTCTCCAGGCTCACCAAGACCTCCATACATAGCATCCGCATTACCAAGTCCGATAGCTCCCACCTCAAACCATCAAAGGTGACCAGCCTCAACGACGCTCCGCTATACGACCAATCTCAGGTTTTCATCAAGAACCTCGGAACCCAAATCGCTTGGCAAACCGTTTTCCTAATCGAATATTTCGGTCCCATCCTCATCCACCCGCTATTCCTCCTCTTCCGTAACCAAATCTACTCCGTATACCCTCCATTCTGGCAATGGACCGCCTCGCCCCTCACCACACCCCCCACAACGACCCAATACATTCTCTGCGTGTTGGTCGTCCTGCATTTCGTAAAACGTGAACTGGAAACGTTATTCATCCACCGCTTCTCCACCGCTACAATGCCTATCCCGACTGTTGTCCGTAACACAGCTTATTACTGGGCCGAAGGTGGCTTGTACCTCGCCTATTTCTTGTATATGCCCACCAGAGCCGAAACTCCAGCGCACTTCCTCTACCCGGGTCTCGCACTGTGGGTGTTCGCCGAGCTGTCGAACTTTAAAACTCACTTGACGCTACGTGATTTACGGAAACCGGGTAGCACGGACCGTGGGATCCCGCACGGGTACGGGTTCAATCTTGTTACGTGCCCTAATTACATGTTTGAGGTGCTTGGATGGTTCGCTGTGGCGATGGTTACAGGGTGGAGGATTCCAGCTATCGTGTTTTTGTTCAGCGGGCTGTGGATTCAGCACAAATGGGCTGGTCAGAAGGAGAGAAGGTATAGGAAGGAGTTTGGCGATAAGTATAAGAGGAAGAGGGCGGTTATCATTCCGTACTTGCTGTAGATGAAAGGCAAGACGTCTAAGGTAGATGGTCTGTATATGAGAGAGGGCAACAGGTTCCCGAAGAAATAAGCTGGGAGGTCAAAGAGGCGGGGGCTTGAGAGGGTGTTTTACAATCCAAAATTTTCGGAAGAACCAAAATACCAAACGTTGGGGATGATATGATACCAAATTGGGGGCAGATGGTCTTGTGAAGAGACTACAACTAGCAAGCCGGTAATTTGGTCAAAAAAGTTTACAACTTCATTTTCTAACTGCTAATTTAGAAGGATATCCAATAAGAGTTTTAATTTCACGTCTATAATTCTATGTCGGGTATTATTTCTTCTGTACCTTGAAGCAGCCCTTCTGCGATAAACTTGGTACCTATGAGCGGTTCTAAAAACGCCAGTCGTTAGTATTCCATTATAACTGGGTTTTTGTTTTGAGGAGAACACCCCTCTCTACATGCAGAATCCCGCCACACTACGGGCCGACACTAGCGGACTCGCTGATGAACATAAAACCAAACTTTCATCTTGAAAATGAAACCCGGCAGGTCACCGAGTACATCTTAGTACGCCCAATTAGTAGAATCTTTCGGTTTCAGTTAGTAAGAAGCTAGGATAACCCAAAGGGCGAACTAAATTCACCAACAAGCTAGCCACAGTAAATTTAAAGGGAATGATGCTATATACCTAGGTAAATAATTAACTATATCCACAATCCAATATCAAAATACAAATACTTTTGACGAAAAATATATATACAACCGCTAATATCAGCGTTGGGCCATGCTAATTCTACCGTCCACAGCGCCAACATAAATAAATAAATAAAAACCACAAAAGCTCCAGCTAAAACAGCTCGCTAAGTCAAAGTCTCCCGTTCTCCTGGAATCCCAGAACTCTGGCTGGTACTCCTCCTATCCCCGCTAAATACACTCGCACTACTTCTATTCCCCGTCAAGGTACTAATACTGCTCGTACTCGCGTTCCCACTACTAATACTCCCCAGCGCCAACATCGCCGGGCTGACAGGCTCCCTCATACCAGGGCTGATAGCACCGTACGCAAGCCCACCTCCTGGAATATTAGGAATCGCACCACCGCCTCCGACTCCAATGATCGTGGGGCCTAACGGTGCGCTCGCGGCACCGGTAAGAGGTCCCACGTGTGGCGTAGGAGGAATAGCCACGGCATTCTTAGCGTCAACCTCGTCGTATAAAGCTTGCAGTTTCTCCGGGTCTTTGCAGAAACTTATAACTTCTTCCTTGATTATTTCTGCGGTGACATATGTGTATTGAGAAGACATCAACTGGTTGAAGCCCGAGTTTGTCATGAATGATGAGGCTGGTGCGTGTGGGAACGTAGAGCCTGCGAAGGTCCCGCCTCCACCGCCGCCGGCACTTCCTCCTCCGTTCCCTCCGCGTATATTTCTGTCGTCCCTTCCTGCGTTGTTATTATCGAATTTACTGCTATCCGTGACTCCGCGTTGAGAGTATAATCTATTACCGAGTAGTAGGAAGTCGCCCAGGTCGGTGATCTGGACGAATGCCACACCGGATCGGTGTATATATTGGGTGTATCGATAACAAGGGTTGCCCCACGAATAGGTGACCTCGACATCTTGTGGAAAATTCTTCGCAGCTTCCAAGTCTAGCACGAAATTGAATTTCTTGATAATTGCTTCGTGGTAGGAAAAATTATCGTGAAACAATGCCGGGAAGGAAGTCGTAGAGCCGTCAATGTTGACCTGATTTGGTGGCGGAATGCAAAGACGTGCGATGGTCGGTGACCTGAACGGGTCGCTTGCCGTAATGGCGCATACTTCATCTATGGGTGCTTCGACTAGTTTTAACCCGTATCGGTTGACTGTTTTCGCCCAGGTGGTGAGCGCGTCCTCGATGAGCTTTGCCGTAACGTTCAGCCAATCTATTCGTATATGGTAGCAATTTTCGGGATTGTGAACTCGGTCGTAGTGCAGATTGACGATTTCAGGACGATAAGACTTTTTGCCTGGGTCGATGTTGTATTTCATCACTTTGCTAAGCGCGACTTGGGTTTTACGCCTGGGAGTCGTGATGCTTGTCGAAGAGTCTGTTCCACCGTTAAAGTATATGCTATCTCCAATGACCGAGTTGGATCTGGCGCGACTTATGGATCCAGGCAAGGTATCGGGAAGATCGCCTATATTGCCGTAAGGTTTCGAGCTCCGGCCACCGAACCATCCACCCCTCGACATTGGACGAGCGGCGACATATTCGCTCTGGAGCTGATAGAAAAAATTGCCATCTCGAAAGGCATGTCGTCTCTCCACATGTTGGAAAAGTCCTTCTTTCATAAGATCGTTTCCATATTCTATTGCCTCCTCTCTTGTATCCAAGTCTTTGAAATTCAAAAGCATCCATGTCACAAACTCGGATCCGATAAAACAGTTGTAATGCAGTCTCAGATGCCACCGTCGATCTTGAAGACGGATACCTCGGGGTCCTTGTAGCTCTTGAGCTAAACTGGGCAATCTCATACCACTCCGTTCAAACATCTCCGAACCGGTAATCAAATGTTGTCGACGAGCATTCGTATCGGCTTCGCTAATTGTCGGAAGACTCTCCACTTCTTTGGCGACAACAACCGACGGATTTGCGGTTTTGAATATAATTTCAAGAGGATTGTCATCTTTACCTTTCTTGGACCTCTGATATCGACGTTCTTCGGGAGGGACATATCGGTGTCTTTGGAAGAGCTGCGTAAGTTTCTGGAGACCTTCGAGCCGAATTTCTTCATCATTGAGATCTTCTTGAGGGATCCCGGTTACTGTTTGTCGACGCTGTAAATTCGCACCAGGAGGCAAGTCAACGGGTATAAGCACAAATCTTGCCCTCCAGAACCGCATAGGCTCTACAAAATCTTCTTCGTATCCTCCGATATACCGATCCACATAGTTCCAGCTATAGTCATACTGGGGTGGCTTGAAGACGACTGTTAGGGGTTGGTATGTACTCGAGTGATGGGTCCTAACTGAAGCATTGTACTTGATTGGGGGCAAGCCGATTCCTCCATTCCTTTGAGGCACTGGTTTCCGGGTATATCTTTTTACCTCAACGTTATACTCTTCATCGCAGATGAGTTGGTGGATATGTGGCCCCATTGACATGTAAACCGACGAACCAGCTTTCCCCATATAGTTCATGGCAAAGATATCAGGCTCACTAATTCGATTTGCGGTGGCTTCTTGAACTGCTGCTCCAACAACGATTTGAAACCCACGGGATAATCTCTGTGACACCATTTCTCTGACTAGTTCTTTCCGGTTTCTGCTAATCTCTTCGACATCGTCATCATCGTTCTGGGCGATAACATACGGGCTTTCAGAGTACTCGTTGGCTAGTTGCTCAAGAGTTGGGAAATATTCAGTCGTAAGAGGAAGTGCCGCTGGTGAGCATAGAGATTTCCATTTCATCGTCGAAACTCGGAGCGGTCTTGGAAAAACATGCTGCCAACGTCGAAACTGGTTTTTGGGATTCATCTGCGCTTTCTTCGGGTTGGAAGGGTTCAAGATAGTCAACCAAGGGAGAATTGACGAGTTTGGAGTCGTGGTTGGAGCGGCGCTCACTTGTCCGGATGACTGCGTCAAGTCTAGTCTTGGAGCAGCAAGCCGGGCTTGAGAAGCAGCCTTTAACGTGTCAATCTGGCCGCTTCCCTTTGAGAGTCTTCCTTCGCGTAACGCAATACCTTGGCGTCTTTCGGTTGGGCTTAAAGCGATCGCTGAAGGAGGTTTTGGTTCTTCTTTGGCTTCCGAAGCAGGGTTGCGAATCGCTATGGGTCGGCTTGCTTTCAGATTCATTACAGAACCTTCATTGATAGACTTGCTATCTGAATCCCTGCCATCATTGATTGAGGCTTGGCTTATCGAAACCGTGCTATTATTCCTAAGATAGAGGTCCGGCGAAAAGATGGTATTAGATAGGAATCCGGTTGTCGAGGCGGAAAGTGACGTTCGTGCCGTCACAGCAGCAGGAGTAAACCCTCGCGTTAAGATAGGGAAATGGGTCGTATTGCTTGTTGAGGCACTCGGCGCGGCTTTCGAGGATGAGCCGAATACTTTGAAACCTGCGGAGAGGCCTCTTGCTAGCTTTCCTTTGTCGCCCTTAGGGTCCAATCTTGCATCTTCCTTTGGGGGTATCGAATGACTTCTGCCCGTGGGCTTTTGTTCAACCAGCTCTCTGTCTTCTGCGGATGTTGCAAGTTCTGCTGATTCGTTAGGAGATTCCAGGCTAGGTCTTCGCTCTTTCATCTTTCTGTCAAAATAAGCGGGTCCAACATTCGGGACATGGTTTCTACGTGAGACTGTGCTCCTAAAACTTGTACCCAGAACATTTGGATCGTCTTGTACAATCTCGTCGATACGTTGCTGGTCCTCGAAAGCTCGTCGAAGTTTTGCCTCCTCTTGAGCTTTCACAACATCAAAGAGAGGCTGAAAGGCATATTCGTCGTATTTCTCCATATATTCTTGCATCGCCTTTTCGTGTCTTTTCGCTGACTCGCTTCGTTTTTTCTCGTCCATTGGAAAACCACCACCCTTCTTGTCATGGGACCCTTCAATCGCTGTTCTGTCCTCGTATCTGGGTATATCATCATATGCAACAAAGAGGGGACTTTCGTGCAAAAACGGAATGCTAATGTTGGCTATTTCGTTTTCCATGACCCCCATCATCTGGAGTTCATACATTTTACACCTAGGTTTGAAATTTGTGCTCTTTTTCTGTTTCGTATGACTTGTCAAGCCGGTAGCATTTGAGGCTCTGCTTCGAGCCACCGCTTGAATTCTATGATGGCGAGACTTCCGTTCTGAAGAATTCGACCAGAAGGAAACATCGATCCAATGAGGGACTGCGAATAAATACTCGTCTCCCAGGGCATCCGCCACGTACTCTTCGGTTATGCCACTATTAAGAGCATCTGCAAGCTTGCCTGCAATGGTTGCATTAGATAAGCGTCTTCCACCGTGGCCGGTCGTTTCATAGGGTGTCTCGGACCCGCGCTTGAGGCCTATTTCATGTAGAGTTCCGGCACGAGATCTTGCTGTTGCAGGCGAGCGTGGATCTATTCCCTTCTGCAGGTTCGGATTTTTATATCGAAATAGAGGGGTGCTGTGTAGAGGAGGGCGTGAAAGACACACAAGATCAATTCCTATACCATTGGCGACCAAGTTCTCCGTCGTCATCTGTAGCATTCCATAGTCAATGTCAAAGTGGCCAGTTCCAGGCGTGATTATAATAATAGAGATTCCAGTTCGGACCAAATCTCTATCAACATGATCTCGGGAGAATTGATTACAGGCCAGATTGATAGCTTCTAGAATGTTCCCTTGTATTGACGTTGAAGGCTCGCCGCGGATGGTATACGACTCCGGGAAAGGATCATCACTGCTTGGGACGGTGCCACCTGGACTTATGGGCTGTTCGATCGGGGTATCCGGCGGGACCTTTGTCGGCTGAACCAGTATATCCTTGAGAAATACTGAGAATTCTTTCTTCAACTGATGGAGAATCACAGTCCAGTCTTCGCTTTCTCTGTGGGTGACTACCACGCGAAAGAAATCGCGGTACTGGACAGGTTTTCCAAAGGTCATCATGGCTGTGTTCTCGTCGCCCACGTCCATGAAACCGGCTTTGTTCTCTCCATCATAGACGATTCTGGTGAAAAGAACGATGGTAACAAGATGACGTGCGTTCGATCTCTTCCACCTCTTGAATAACTCGGGCAAAAAGCCATTGATCATTTTATTAAAAAGGATCTCGCCTTTACCCTCGTTTTCAAAGTGCCACATCTCCTTGGACATTTGGACGAAGAGAACGAATCTTGCAGAAGAAGAACGAAATATGGGACGGGTTTTCGAAGAGAAATATGCAGCTTGAACTTTCTGACCCCGAATCCAAATGCCATGGATTTGGGCTTTTATCGAACCAACAAAATTGATTCTTCGTGAGCTATAGATGCAATTGCCAGCGAGCTCGTTTGCAGCTAGTCTCCACATGTCAGACCTGGCGAGATACTGGTCGCGAAAGGATATTTCCACATGGGAGGCCTCGTGTAGGGATTTTTGGACCTAAAGGAGGGAGCAAGTTATTAGCTCCGGGGTTTAAAAATTGGGATTGACGGCCCAGATTGTCTCCATCCGCTGGATATTTGCATACCAGACTGAGCTTCACTGTAGATCGAGGGAGTAGCTTGAATTTGGTAGCTACATGCTGTGCGACCGAAAGCTGAAAGCAGATATGTTAACCGACGTTCAGCGCCCATGGCTTGGTGAATGACAATCATACCTGGAGGCCTGACTGCCTAGTACGCTCATCAGGATTCCACTCTGGTATGATGAATAAGTAGTCCGAGTAGTTGTCGGCGCCATTGTCGCCGTCCTTCCCACCTTTCTTCTGAGCATCGGCATCGCTGCCAAAGGCGGACCCGGAGTGATCCACAGCAGCTTTCAAGGTTACCAACGCCTCATGAGAGGCGGAGTTTGACTTCCAGGGTGTGAGCTTGACAAGGTCGCCTGGATGGGCCTTCCCGTGGAACAAGTCAGAGTTGAAAATAACTTCCGGTTTGGAGTCCGGAGAGTTTTGGGAACCGTGGATCCAGAGGGTCACGACTGTCGAAACGACCGCCTGTTTGGCGGTCTCCTGGTTGTACATGGTGGACATGAATTCGGGCGACGAAAACAGGCCGATGTGGCTGACCGCGCTCTAAGACATGGCGTTATATATTATATAGGTATGCGGCCGGGTAGAGAAAGATGCGGTCCGCGACCGGACTGTTAAAGCTGAACGGGTCGTTATCACGTCACCGCGAATTCGCATATTCCGAGTCGAGTAAAGAAGTCCGGGGAAGAGAGCTTGCGAACGACGCAGCAGGAGATTCGCGACCAGAGCAGATTGAGGGACCCTGGGCGGACCTGCAGGTGGGATCCAGCCTATCAGAGCTAGCGAAGCTTATCGATTGGGCGCAAATTGGCAGGCGGTTTCAGGTGGCTCTTTTTTGCAGAGGAATTTTTTTTTTTTTTTTTTTTTTTTTTTGGGCCTCGCTAAGTAACATCGAAGTGGAACTTAGTCGTCTGCCAAACCAATTCTTCTCCAACCTCTCTCCAACTCTGCCTTAATGAATTTCATCTCGATGAAAGTGCGCATCTCATCTAACAGACAGACTTCTTCGTTCTAGTTACCTCTCTTTTTCTTTGCGTATCTTCTTTTCTCCAGCTGTTTATTTACTCCTTTCTTTATCAGAGAGCCGAGCCGGTCTCTTTTTATACTATCTTGCGATTAACCTGCTCACAGCAGACCGACGAACATACCTTTTGATATATCTACAGGTTACCTCGGACGCCGTTGCTCCCGTGTCTACGGCCGACCGACGTCGTCAAGTTATAAGCCACGATGCTTGTCCGAAGATGCGGCCGACGTTACTTCCCTTTTCGCTCGACAATCCAACAATGTGCCGTCGCAAGGTCCCCTAGGTGGTTACTACCCACTTTTGGGACTGCTCCTCCATCACGACAATTCTCGGCCACCGGACCTACATACTCTGCCCCTTCCTCGAGCCCCCCGAAACCGAACCCAACATCTATACCTGCGTCTTCCAGAAAGAATGAGCGACCTTCTGTATCATCAGAAAGACATTATAGCACAGCCGCAGATGTTAGCTCGGTGGATACTGCAAATGGAGAATTCCCGTTTCTCTCGCCAAACACAAACAACCAGATACCTGGCAACAATGCTAGTGATTCTACGGGGTCTCCACCGACGGACTTTTCCTGGTTGCGGTTGCACGACCCATCGTCATTCCTTAGGCTCAAAACTCCAGAGCTCCCTATGCACGCAAGACCTGCTGAGATATCTCGTGTTCAAGTGGATCCTTTCAGAATCGGAACCGGCAGTCACCGTGAGGATGTCTTGTCCGGGTTCGTAGCCTGTGTCAAAATGAGAAGATTCGAGCGAGCGGAAGTTATGCTTGATCGACTCCACATGGAGTTCATCAACTGCACAAGCTTAGCAGAAGACCAAAAACCATCGAACGAGGAGATGGTGCAAAGTCACAACCTTTTCATGAGGGGACTTCTCAGCCAGGCTAAGGAAGCCATTCAGAAACAAGAGGCACCGGCCACTGATAACCTAGAAGGAGACTCTACAGTTGAAAATACTACCCCGGAGAAAGCCGTTCAACTTCGAGACTTCAGTATCGCGAAAATAGAAGATTGGTATCAAAACCATATGGTTGAAAAATACAAACTAGAGCCCGATGATGCGACATTTGCTATCCTGTTGGATGCCGCCATTTTAAGTTCGCGAGCAGCCCGCATGAAGAAGCAGACTATTAAGAGTATCATCTTCACCTGGGAGAAGCAAAAAAAGGGAATCCTTGGTGATGTTCTACGTCACTTGTCGTTTGCAGCTATTGAAGTGATTCAGTCGGTGAGCAACAGCTGTTCCTACCCCAACTTAAAGCTTTTGGAATGCTGATACAAAAACGTCCGTTAATAACAGGCCCATAAAATCACCGCCAAAGATCTCCACCCGGAACAAATGTCTCTTCTTACCGGTGCTAGAAAGGCAGAAATCGCGGAAGTTCAGGAGACTGAAATCAAGGGGTCTTCGTTGGCTGCCGTCAAACAATCGCTTCAATCATTTGCTGATCACAGTATCGAAAAATATCAACCTGTGTTCAATTCTAAAGAAGAAAAAGAACAATATGCGATTGACCGCCAACAGGTGCTTGAACAGGATGCGTACGACGCAGCGATACAACGGTGGCGAGCCGATTCCGAGAACCAAGATAGCGTCAAGTCGCACAACCCCGCCATCAATCCTCTGCTTCACCAGTGGTTGCTAGCAATGGTACCGCTTATCGAACAGGAGCTGAAATACGTCGAAGAGGCCGAACTCGCTCCAGAAAATCCATTGAATTACGAACGATGTCAATACGGGCCCTACCTTCGATTGGTCGCGCCGGAAAAGCTTGCTGGAATCACCATCACAAATATCGTCAAATTGGCTACAGGTTGGCGTGACTCCACCGCTATGAAAGCCTCAGCAGCTATTATATCAATCGGTCGGAACGTCGAGCACGAGTACATCTCACAGCAACTTAAGAAGGCATTCGAGACCAAAATCGGCGATCCTCATTATTTCCTAAAGAAATCTCTCCAGAAGCAACTGACCGAGGCAAGATCCGAAAAGGATCTGACAATGTTGATGTATCGGCAGCAAAGAAGAGCGGAGATGGAAAAGGATGGTACTGGTCTTATTCTTAACGAGCGATGGTCTCAACCCGTGAGAGCAAAAGTTGGTTCTGTTTTAGCATCTATTCTCTTCCAATGCGCGAAAGTGAGAGTCAAGCCGACCAACCCAAAAGTTTTAAAACTCAAGGCTATCGACGAAAGCATGACACTCGAACAACCGGCGCTCCATCACGGATATCAATTTGTTGCCGGTAAAAAAATTGGTGTCATCAAACTCCACGATGAATTTTCGAGAAAATTGATGACCGAGCCTCTGAAGGGCACTACCCTAGCGAAGCAACTACCCATGATCGCAAAGCCTCGCCCGTGGTGCGCCTGGAATGATGGAGCGTATTACTTTACACCTTGCCGAATGGTTCGAATAAAAGATTCACTAGAACAGGCTCTGTATATCAAAGAAGCTTCAAAACAGGGAAATCTAGACCGTTTGTTCTCCGGCTTAGATGTTCTCGGATCGACAGCTTGGGTTATCAACCAAAAGGTCTTCGATGTCGTCCTTCAAGTTTGGAACACGGGTGAATCATTTGCCGACATCCCTCCCGCTACCGAAAAAGACACAAAACTTCCAGACCCACCAGCTCCCGATGCCGATTCGGCTACCAAACATGCATGGAAAATTGCCTATCAAGAGCTAGCCTTAGCCCGAAAAAATCACCACAGTCAACGTTGCGACGTAAATTTCAAGTTGGAAATCGCGAGAGCTGTATGTAGACAACCCCCAGCAACATCCTATCTATCGCACGCTAATATTCTGGTTTTAAATTTCTAGTTTTACAACGAAGAGTTCTATTTCCCTCACAATGTCGATTTCAGAGGGCGCGCATATGCGATGCCTCCCCATTTGAACCACATTGGAAACGATCTTTGTCGTGGCCTTCTGAAATTCTCAGAAAAGCAGCCACTAGGCGAAACAGGGCTCAGATGGCTCAAGATTCATCTTTCAAATTTGTGTGGTTTCGACAAAGCCAGCTTAACGGCACGTGAAGAATGGACCGATGCTCATCTCGAGGATGTGTTCGATTCAGCGAGAGACCCCCTTGGAGTATGTAGTTCTACCAACCGATCAATTCTCGCAAGAAGTACTAATCAGATACCTTCATTCAGGGCAAAAGATGGTGGTTGAAGTCAGAAGATCCGTGGCAAACCCTTGCCACTTGCATAGAACTAGAAGCTGCTTTGAATTCGCCAGTCCCCACAGAATTTGAATCCAATATGCCGGTACACCAGGATGGTACTTGCAATGGCTTACAACACTATGCAGCCTTGGGTGGTGACATGGCTGGAGCAAAACAAGTCAATTTGGAACCCGCTGATAAACCTCAGGATGTTTATACCGGTGTCGCAGATCTCGTGAACGAGGCAGTAGCCCTGGATGCATCCCGCGGTCACGCAGAAGCTAAGGAGCTACTCGGACACATCAACCGTAAGGTCGTCAAACAGACCGTCATGACTAACGTTTACGGAGTTACCTTTATTGGTGCTAAAAT
This sequence comes from Orbilia quercus, assembly GCA_036971405.1. NCBI lineage: Eukaryota > Fungi > Ascomycota > Orbiliomycetes > Orbiliales > Orbiliaceae > Orbilia > Orbilia quercus. Next base: position 774,067 of record JAJTUE010000014.1, read on the forward strand.
ACAAGTCAAGAACAGATTGGTCGAGAAAGGTATCTTCCCAAGGGACAGGGTTGACAAACTAGCGATCTATCTCACGAAGAAAATCTTTGCCTCGCTTCAATCCATGTTTACAGGAGCTCACTTGATCCAACAATGGTTTGGTGAATGCGCCAAACGTATCAGTCGTTCGGTTAGCCCCACTCAATACGAATCATTAAGTCAGCATTACGACGGATCCATCCCAGTAACTTCCCGTCAAGCGCACACAAAAGAACGAGGAAAAGCAGAATTCATGACGTCGGTCGTCTGGACCACCCCGCTAGGATTACCAGTTGTTCAACCTTACCGCCATGAAGCAACAGTTGCCGTGAAGACCAATCTGCAGCAAATTACTATAGTTGACACCTCTATCATCAACCAAGTAAACTCTCGGAGACAGATGGGGGCCTTCCCACCGAACTATATCCACTCTCTCGATGCCACGCATATGTTGCTTTCTGCCATCGCTTCGAAGCAGGCTGGGTTAACCTTCGCAGCTGTCCACGATTCATTCTGGACTCACCCATGCCATGTGGACACGATGAGTAGGGTTCTGCGTGACGCTTTTGTCACTCTTCATTCTGAAGATCTCGTTCAGAAACTACGCGACGAGTTTGTTCATCGGTATAAGGGACACAAAACCTTGGTTGTTCTCCCGGCCGCTCATCCTGCAGCGAAAGAAATTACAAGACATCGTCAACAGATATCGCCTGAGATAACAACCAGAAGATTAGCCTTGGAGGGTAAAGTTCCAAAAGAAAGGAAAACCAAGAAGACTGGAGCACCGCTTAAGTCTAAGATCACTTTAACTGCCATTGATGATCTGATGAGAGAACTTGAGAGGGACAAGCTTCTCGCTAGTGAAAATGAGGAAGAGGTGAAGCGGGGTCAAGAGATGGTTACTGCCGCATCAATCTACCGGGCACATGGGCTCACACCGGACCATGACTACGATATTGTCGAGAGTGCCGGATTTGGAGAGGAGTTGTCTGGTGGAGGAAATGCGATCGAGTTAGAGGGTCGAATGAAAACAGGCGGAGATGATGAACCTGCAGCTGCCGTTACGGAGCCGGAGCCGGAAAGCACGGAGGCCGGAAGCCTAAAACCAACTTTCAAGAAGAAGACAATCAGTGGACAGCGAGTCTACGTTTGGGTCGATCTTGAGTTCCCATTAGTGCCTCCGAAGGGGGAGTTTGACGTGAGCAGGCTCAAAGAGAGCAAGTACTTCTTCTCATAAGGGTCTTCCTCAGAGTTATTTTCTCTATCTCTCCGTTCTAGTCTCTTCTAGTTAGGAGGATCACCTTGCACTGATAAGTACCATGGTGTGGACTTCCCAGTTCAAAAACCGAAACAAGGCCTGGCGCAAGACAAAGCGACATGCACTGAGGGATCCTTGATAATTCTCTCCACACACAGATTTCCTAGATGGAAGAAACCCCGACCAAGCTTCGGCTGCGTTCTAGTTGAAGGAGCGTTATATTTGGAAACGCAAAAAAATCAAACCGTTTTATACTAATTAAATTACGCATATGGGACATCAGTCTCATCAACCCCCGGAGTTTTTTGATATTACCTATCTTTCTGCATCTACTTTATCTATAGCCACCAGCGGAGCGGAGGCACTTTATTACTCTCAACAACCGGATAGACGATTTCCCATCTGTATATATATTTCTTGTATATTTTTTAGTTTTTTTTTAAACCCTTCAGCTTGAAGGGTTAGTTCAGGTTGTTTTTCGAAGTTTGGCTAGAATGGGGGGCTGCGTCCACTGTATATATTGTACAATATTTGTGTAAAAGGCATTAGAATGAGATAACTGTACTAGGTTATGAAATAGACGAATTATATGTATACTCTTTTCTTATCCTATTTAGAGAACACAAGTCGATGATGTAGCGAGGCCAACTCAGCAAATACAAATCAATGGCTTCCAAAATCCTTGAATTTTGATATTAAGCTTCATCAGTTCACCTAAGAGACTTGTTCAACCACTGCGGGGCGGCTGGCTCGGGAGGAGGGCCCAGAACATTTGAAACTAAGTCCACAAATGGAAACAACAGGTTAAGCCAGCACTTGTACCAATTATGGAGATCTCTAAGCAGTCCCGGCAGGTCGGCAGCAATCTCCCAACCCCGACTCCCATCTTCATCTTCTAGCAACTCTGCGAATGCCGCACTGTTCATAAACTGAGCCGCGTACTCTGACGCCACCGTCGCGTAATTATCTTCCACCTGTACCATATAAAGAATTTTATACCAATAAGATACGAACTGCTGCCGAAAGTCGGTATTTATCGTTATCACGTTCGTTTGTGCGTTCCCGGTGGCCTTGTATATCTGAAGCAACAGATCGGCCAAGTTATACCCTACGGGACGGCGTTCGTTATTAATTCGCCGCACGTTCGAACTCCGTTCTTGGAATCCGGACAGATTATCCACCGCGACTCCGACGTCCCACATCCTATTCCTCGCGTTGGTGATGGTGGATAACCACTCGCTCATCGTTTTAGATAAATTGTCCATTTCGGTTATGCTCTTGCAGTTCCATTCGTCCAGCGCGTTATATACGAAGCGGTGTACTTCTTCTGCTACGTATACTTTGCTTTCACCGCCGCAGGCCGGGGACGCGTTGGCTTTAAGGAGGACGAGGTGTTCGTCGAATTTGGTGAGGGCATCGGAGAGGGTTGTTAGTATGGCGGTTAGGGAGACAAAGTCCGGGTCGACCGGGGAGATGAAGTCCTTTACGCCGCCGATGGGGCATTGTTCTCTTCGGGCGACTTTGAGGTAGTCGACTTTCTGGCCGATTTCTTTGAGCGTTCTGGCTTCCCGTTGGAAATAACCACCCCAGATGCTTCCGTTTCTGCCTTCGAGTCTGAAGATTACGGAATCTACTGGGGATATAAAAATGGAGCAGAGGATGATTATTCGGGATATGGATTCGAGGCTGTGGAGGCTTGAGAGGTAAAATTTCATGATAGTGTTAAATGTCCGATTCAAACTTTGCAATATATATGTCAATATCGATTTATATTATACAAATAAAAACATGACTTTTCCACATGGCAGTGATAATGATATAGCCTGCGATTTTATCGTGAACCAAACGCTGATCGCGAAGGCTTGCGAAGTGCATGGCTTGAAACAGCTCATTCCTCCTCACCGAGCGACTTTCCAACGATAGGCGTTGATTATGTGTTGTTTTTGTTGGTTATAGGAATGTTTCCTAATTGGGAATTCGTCACGAATACCTTTTCTGTGTCGCTCAATATCCCAAAAAATTTCGAGATCCGGCGACCTAAAGAAAGATCTTGCGACGCAGCTTCTAGATACCATACCAATTACCCCGTCTGCATATAACCATCAAATATGGGGAAACAAGACCACAGAAAGCCTAAAGGCGACAGATCCCGGCCGAAACATGCGGAACCTATAGTGCCTCTTACCAGTATGCACATTACAGCTAAAACTTCGAGGTCCGCGATAGCTAACTCCAATGACCTTGCAGCTGACCCCCGTTTCGCAACCGTCCACTCGGATCCCCGCTTCGCTCTTCCCAAGAAACGCGATCGCACGGTCACCATCGATTCACGTTTCAAAAAGGTCCTAGAAGATGATGAATTCGCTCGGAAAGCCAAGGTTGACAAGTACGGACGCCGATTACCGGTCGACAAACGGCGAGAGGAGATCCGACGTCTTTATACATTCGAAGATGGAGAAGGAGAAGACGGCGGGCTAGAATTAGACTTGGATGAGGAGAAAGCCAAGAAACCGAAAAAGGAAAAGGCAATTAAGATTGCTGGGCCGTCGTCTGAAGAGGAGGATAGCGATGAAGAGGGAGCACCCAGGTACGACCCAGCACGTGGCGAAGGTCTTGCATCCGACGCATCATCGTCAGACGATTCGGATTCCGACGAATCTGTCGTCACTTCTGAAGCCGAAGATGCAGAGATGGCAGCACAAGAAGCGGATGCTGTACCCCTCGGCGACATCTCGTCGCGAATCGCGGTAGTAAATCTTGACTGGGACCACATCAAATCTACCGATCTATTCGTCATATTATCTAGTTTCGCACCAATCGGCGGCAAAATCCTAAACGTTTCAATCTACCCATCTGAGTTCGGTAAAGAACGAATGGAACGCGAGGAAATGGAGGGTCCACCGAAAGAAGTATTCGGCATATCCGAAAAGATTAAAGCGAAAAAGAAAACTTCGAGAATAGATGAGGATGATGACGATCAAACGGAGGTTACGGAGCAAACGCTGGTGAAAGCGGATACCGGGGAAGAATTCGATTCGGCGGCGTTACGACGGTACCAGCTCGAGCGGTTACGGTATTTCTACGCTATTGTTACGTGTGATAACGAAACCACAGCGAACGCGATATACACTGAGTGCGACGGTGCAGAATTCGCGAGCACGGCGAATTTCTTTGATTTGAGGTTCGTACCTGACGGTACTGAATTTGACGATAAACCTCGTGACGAATGCAGCGAGACACCGAAGAAATATAAACCGGTGGAGTTTAGTACGGATGCGCTGCAGCATTCTAAGGTTAGACTGACATGGGATCAAGAAGATTCTACGAGGAAGGCGGCGGTGAAGGAGGCGTTTAGCAGAAGGGAGGTGGAGGAAATGGATTTGCAGGCTTATCTGGCGAGTGAGAGTGATGAGGAAACGGAAGAGGCAAAAGAGGCGTATAGAAAACTGTTAAATTTGACGCCCGCGGTGGAGAAGGCAGAGAAAAGTGAAAAGAAGCCGGTGGGTGATATGGAGGTTACATTTTCGGCAGCGTTGATCGGAGAGGATGGAAAGAAAGAAGAAATTTTCGAGAGGGACGAGACAACGATTGAGAGATACGCCCGTAAGGAGAGAGAAAGGAAGAAAGCTAGAAAAGAGAAGATGAAAGAGAAGCGCATCGAGGAGAATGGAGGTAAGGATGCTGTTATGGAGTCTGACGAAGAGCCGGGCGAAGATCTGGGCTTCAACGATCCGTTCTTTGAAAATCCGGAGAAGGTGAATACCGAATCGAAGAAGGCAAAGAAACAGAAAAAGAAAGAAGAAAGAGATCGCATAGCTGCTGAACAAGCATCCAAACGAGGGGAACTTGAAGCTTTAATGGCGGACAATGAAGCCTCCTCACTTCAACATTTCAACATGAATGATATTTTGAAGCGAGAGAAACTAGCCAAGTTGAAGGGGAAGGCAGCTAAGAGGATGGCAAGTAAGAAGGGCGTGAAAGAAGCCGAAGGTTTGCAAGATGACTACAAGATGAATGTGAACGATCCTAGATTTGCGGCCATTTACGAGAAGACGGAGTTTGCTATTGATCCTACGAATCCGAGGTACAAGAAGACGCAGGCGATGGAGAAGGTTATGGAGGAGAGGCGGAAGAGGAGGGCGCATGACGAACCGGGCGATGGCAAGAAGAAGAGGAGAAAGTAAGTGTAGAGCGCTTGTATGATAGTTCTCATGTAAGATAGGGCGTTGTTGGATACCTTGATACATCTCGGAAAAGTGTTTGAAGTTCGAATCTACAAAATCATATTCTTATATATAATCCAGGGTAATGTACAACGAGTACTTATCGACACCATCTTTTGGAGGCATTGTGTAGATAATGGTAATATAGATTCGGATATATGATACAGTATACCTCGGTACCTAAGTGTATAACAGGAAAAGGTCTCGGAAGATCGTGAGAATAAATCACGGCTTCCAATCCTTGTAGCTCCACTTCTCTGTGAGCTTTCTCTTTGCTTTCTTCCTTTGGGTGGCTACCCGCGTTTCAATGACACCACGTTCACGCAAGTTTCTATACCGATCTCGTAGGAGATTTCCTTCGGGTTTAAGTCTTCGCAGAGAATCTGTCAATTCCTCGGGTAGTTGAAGCTCAAGTGGTGCTTGCGGTAACCTATATTATTCCATTAGCGTTATTCAAACACTAATTAAAGACTTAGAGTGAACTCACATATCCTTATCGAACTTTCGGCGTCGAACTTGACGTTTTGCTGGTGTGAGGGCCTTCCTTCTGGCGACAGCTCTTTCTTTTAATGCTAGATCGAGCGACTTCCTTAGTGATTTGAGAGATTCAAGCTGTCGCTTTTGGACTTCAGTCTTCGCCTGATGTCTTTGGAGTCTCTCTGCCTCTTTTCTTCGTTTGGCTTTATTCCGTTGCGCTGGCGTTTTCCTTAGTGGAACCTTCTTGAGGGGCTTCTTTTCGGCATCATCTTCCTCTTCTTCCGATTCATCATCTTCATCGTCATCTTCCTCCTCTTCCTCTTCCTCGTCTTCGATCTCCGCAAGTTCGAGTATTCTCTGTTCTATCTCTTCGATCTGTAGCCTCTTCTTTTCCATTTCGATCTCTTTCTCTCCTTCCCTCGTAATGAGATCATCCCACTTTTCAAAGTCCGGATTATACGAGATTCCCGGATCCGGTAGTCGCACAGCCGGCACAACCTCCTCTCCTTCTCTGGTTATCCCAATAGGCGCATGCTTTATCGTCGGTGGGGCGTTCAATTTCTTCGGCTTCTCCACAAACGTCAGACTCAACTCATCCATCTTGACGGTAGTTTCTTCGGTATCCGGTATATCATCCTCCCAAGGATCATAAAGTCCCTGATTCCCCTTCACCGTTTCCGAGGCCTTAACGCCATCCTTCGTATGCTCTCCACCGTACGCTATTCTTCGGAGTCTGGCGAGGTCCTTGTAGGATATTCCGTTCGTCCTGTGCTTCTTCGTCGGTAGAATACCATCACCGAGCTCGATGCCGCTTGGACCTGCGCGCTTCTTCGGGTTTACGAGGGCAGGAACGGAGCTTCTGGTGTTGAGGATCTCGTCTACTTTGAGGGGTTTGATGTCGCGGAGATGCTTTTGGCGGATTGAGGCCGCGCCGGTGGTGTCGATTGCGAAGAGCTCGGTGTCGGCTTTCTCAGCGATGATGCCACTGTGAAATAATTAGTAAAGAGCTAAGAGTGTGTACTTGTTTTAGTGGATATCGTGCCCTTGGATGATCTCTGTGCGGACCTGGTCGAGGCCAGTGGTGACTTCTGTAATGTCGACATTCTTGCGCCAGGCTTTCTTGCCTTTCCTTGACGTCTGAGCTTTCGGGGCGGCGACAACGGCGGCCATGATAGTGGTATTGATTGATAATATGAAATATCTGTGGTGTTCGTTATGAAAGACGGAGCTGTCGCGGAAGCGAAAAGAAAAAAAAGATAAAGTTTCTGCGGCTCGTGTCGATAACCTATTTTTGTAGCTCACAGCTTTTNTTTTGCTCATAAATTTGAATTTTTGCGGGTGACAAATCCAACAAGCAGTCAACACCTCCCCACCGCCACCTATAAGAATCTCATCATCTCCATCTTCATCTCAGAACAATACAGTGCGACATTCGAGAAGCATAGACGGTACAATACGAGATACAATATTAAAATGGAGGTCGACTTACCAGTACCTCTACACCAAGCCGCTCCGACAGGCGGAGCTACGTACGTCCCCAGAACCCCACCATCCCACCAAGATCGCAAGCTAACACACAGATAGAGTACTATGCTGCAACTGCGGTGTCCCCATGGACGGAACGTCCGGCATGGCCATGTGCTACGACTGCATCAAATCCACCGTCGACATCTCCGAAGGCGTCCAACGAGAAGCTACACTTCACTTCTGTCGTGGCTGCGATCGTTTCTTACAACCTCCAAACCACTGGATTTCGGCAGCTCCTGAGTCCAGAGAATTGCTCGCTTTGTGTTTGAGGAAATTGAGGGGGTTGAGCAAAGTTAGGATTATTGATGCGAGTTTTATCTGGACGGAGCCGCATAGCAGGAGAGTTAAGGTCAAGATTACGGTGCAGCAGGAGGTACGCTATTCGTCTCTTACCGAGGGGTCCATGGAATTTTTTTGACTGACGAGACAAATTGGGTAGGCTTTCGAAAAAACAATTCTGCAACAGTCGTTCGAGGTCGAATATGTCGTCGCCTACCAACAGTGCCCGGATTGCGCGAAATCGTACACTGCGAATACTTGGCGAGCATGTATCCAGATGCGACAGAAGGTCTCCCATAAGAGGACATTCTTGTAAGCTCGATATTTCCAAAATCAAACCCGAACTAGCTACTGACTGTACGGATAGATGGCTCGAACAACTAATCCTCAGACATAACGCCCACAAAGACTGCATAAACATCAAAGAAGTTAAAGACGGACTCGATTTCTTCTTTCTCCAGCGAACTCACGCCCAAAAGATGCTCGATTTCCTCGGTTCCGTCGCTCCCATCAAAACGAAGAAATCCGAGGAACTCATCTCCCAGGATATCCACACCTCCACCAAGAGCTATAAATTCACTTACTCCGTCGAACTCATCCCCATCTGTAAAGACGACTTGGTCGTCCTACCGATGAAGCTCGCAAAGAGTCTGGGAAACATCAACCCCGTCGTTCTTTGTAATAAAATCGGAAACGCCACGCATTACATCGATCCGAATTCCTTACAGACCTGCGAAATCGCTACACCGGTATACTGGCGTGCCCCGTTCAACAGTATCGCCGATGCATCGACATTAACCGAATTTATCGTTCTCGATATCGAACCATTGGGACCTGTAAAGGGGAGACACGTCCTAGCCGATGCTACTATCGCCAAAGCAAGCGATATGGGAATGTCCGACGAAACATACCTGATACGCACACATCTGGGAGCGGTCCTCCACCCCGGCGATTCGGCGATGGGATATTTCATCTCCGGATCCGTATTCAACGATGCAAATTTTGAAGTGTTGGAACAGTACGATTCTAGCAGGATACCCGAGGTAGTACTGGTCAAGAAACACTACCCGCGCCGCAAGAAGCATAAGAGCAGAAACTGGAGGTTGAAGAGAATGGCGAGGGATGAAGGGGAATTATTACCCAAGAAGGCCGATCAAGAAAAGATGGAGCGTGAGTTTGAGATGTTCATGCGTGATGTCGAGGAGGACGAAGAGTTGCGACAGACACTCGCGTTGTATAAATCGAATAAACCGAGAGGCGCTGGCAAGATGGAAGGCGTGGAGACAGCTGAGAGCGGAGCTATGGAGGTGGATAATTCGACCGAAGGCGGAGATGATGATGAGGACGGTAGTATACCTGAGATCGATCCTAACGATTTGCTAGAAGACGTGGAGAATTTGACGCTACACGATGAGGAGCTGTAGATTTGTATATCTTCGTCTCTCCGCTTTTCGTTGTATGTATACTCTGGGTTTCAGCAGGTTTTGGGTCTGGATATGGTCTTTTACGGCGTGAAACGGATCATGGAGGGATGTATGTATGATTTATCTGTCGCTTTAATTACGGTCGAGGTTATACTGCGCCTTGTACATTTACATCATCTACGAATAAAAGTCACAAGATATCGATAGCATTAAAGAGTAATTTCCGTCATAGGAAATCCATGTATTCGTAGATTATATATATATAGTGAATATGCCACGGGTATCCATCAAAACACGCTACTCAAAAGTTTCTTCATGGCGTCCGACTTCTCGACTCTACCTTTCTGTCCGTCTTTAATTGTCTTGGTCACCGTAGTCCTTTGCGTGAAAGTCCTGCGAATCTTATCGATCTCCTTCGGTGCACTTTCGCTATCAACCGTTCCTGACTCGCCGCCCGTCTTACGTTTCTTCTCCCTCGCCGCGGATTGCATATTCTCCACCATCTTTGCTCGCTCGACGTTTCTGATATACGTCTTATTCTCTCTTGTCGCCTGCGAAATCTCCGCACGCAGACGTGCCTGTCTGGCTGCATTTTCGTTTGCTATAAAAAAAATCATTAGCCCCATACCCACACATCAAACTCCTTTTCTCCAATATACTATATGAACCCGAGAAAAGAGAGAAAGAAAAGAAAAGAAGAACGTACCAATCTGCTCCGTCAAATCCCCCCACTTAAACCCACTCAAATACTTCAAATTCCACACATCATCGTACCACCACCCGCCCTTCCGGCCACCGACCTGCTGCGCGTTCAAACTTTCAGCACACCACTTCGCATCCTTCTTCCGTGCGAATTCAACCCATCCTTCCACGAACTGGCGTTTCTTATTCCCCCCGTTCTTTAAACGCTTCTGGTATATGTGTGGCGATTCCGGGGAGAGGAAGATACGGTTTATGCTGCCGAACGGGGTGAGTAGGTGTCGGATTTGGGAGGGGGACATGTACGGTGGGATGCGGGAGAGGTAGATCACCCCGGTCTTTTTGAGGGAGGCTTTGGAGGCGGCGAGTTGGGTTGGGGTTAGGCGTTTGAGGGAGTTGGGGTCGGTTATATCGAGTGTTTCTGGTGTCGGGGTGGATAGGGACTTTTTGAGAGGCCTGGCGACGATGGCGGGGAGGGAGCGTTCTGCTTCGTCTTCGTCGTCGTCTTCTTCATCTATGTCATCGTCGTCATCGTCTTCTTCATCTAGATTGTCGTCGTCCTCTTCTTCGGCTGCCCGTTTCCGTCTCCCATTTACTGGTTTTTGAACTTCTTCCTCCTCCGAGGTATTTATGTCGTCCTCTTCTTCTTCGTCGTCGTCTTCGTCTTCGTTTTCGGAGTGTGACAGTCGTCGTCGCTTGGTAGGTCTTGATACTCGGGTACGCTGGTCCTCTTCCGATGAATATCCGCGTCCGATGACTGCTTCGTCATCGTCGCTGGTTGCTTGCATCCAATCGCTTGCGCGGGCGCGAGAAGGCATTGTTGTGGTAGGCATGTGCTGTGGAGGTGAAGTTTGGTCGCAGATGGGAAAAAAAAAAAGTTGCTCGAAAATGTTTGGTCGCAAGGTTTTTTGTTCTGCGGCACCTACAAGATGCGGCACCGACGGCCCACAAAGTACATACACTTCGATCTTCAGGTATTGATCTTGATACTATTTAAGTTTACGATAATAGTATTAAGCTAATTAAATTTTCAAGGAAAATTGATACTGTATTTAAAATCTTCATTGTGCATCATTCGTATCGTTGCCGACTATTAAGCGGCACCACTGGTATAAATCGCCTGAAAGGATAAAGCATCTGCCCGATCGCCAACTTATAATAAAAAAAATCAGTGAGACCCTCCCGTTATACCATCCGTCTTCTAAGCCATGAAGAAACCAAGAGGAACGCCTGATATTCTCGGTCCTGGAAAAAGAGAAAACGAAGACACCATGTATTCCAAGGAAAAAAAAAAAAAAAAAAAGGCCTTCCGAACGCCACAGGGTGACACAAGACAAGCATGCCAAAAACAAATTTGAAAGCAACATTCAGGTATAAAAGAGGGTAAAATGCCAGAAAAAGTACAGATTAAGTAGCCGCAGCACCGTTTTCAACTCTCGGTACGGCTAATCCCAAGTCCATACGAGGGATACTTCGCAGTCTCTCCGATTCGCTCTGCGCTGCCTTTGCTTCAACCCACGCTCTTAATCTGACTAGACTTCTAACCTTTGCCTCTGGTAGAACTTCCTGGTGTTGAAGAATGGCTTCATTGACCATAGCCGCAACTTGCTTCCGCATGTCTGGATCCATCAGTTTTGCAAGGGGTGGAGAGAGCTGGTCTGGTGGGAAGCAGAGGAGTGCCATGGTGTGCTCGAGATCTTTGAGAAATCCAGGATACTCGGGAGCACGTGGGGCCAAGTATGTTTGGGCGAAGACAAGTGCCGGTTCGATGTCGCCGTTGGCTGCCATACTCGCTCGAATCAACTCAATAAGTTGGAGGCGTAGAAGGGCAAAGTGTAGCCGGGGATGGGTTTGGAGGAGCTGGAGCGGGAACCAACATGGTTAGCCGATCGTTTCAACGCGAAAACATGTTTTGAATATGCGTAGAAATGGAAAAATAAAATTCCACAAGGTAATACTCAGCTTGAGAACTGAAGTGTTTTGGTGATTTGATCCTCATTAACGTCCGAAGACATCAGAGTGGTGCATGAAAAGTTTTTTCATCATCGTAATATCTTGGGATGGTAAAAGTGCTGGGTGAGCTGCAAGAGAGAAACGTACCTCCGGTTCTGAATCATTGATCATCTCGATCGCGTATTGGATGTTTCCTTCGTGAATGGAAGTACATATCCGATTCCGCTTGTGTATCGACTCGAGGTCTACCTGGGGGTTGATGTTTGCTTCCTGAGCAAACTTCATCGCAGCTGAGGGATAGCCTCCGATGATGAGGTAGTTCATCACGAGCGTGTTCATGTCTCTGAAAGCCAGTAACTCATCAGCAAATGTCCACCAATGGATCGAACGGATGCAAAAAGGCGATTGAATGAAATATCGTAGTTGTGAAAGGATCAGAGTACAACAAATAAAATTTATTCTCCACATTTGTAATTCTCGGAGAGATTCCCATTTGTTTCGTAATTCATCATAAAGAGAGGCAGAGAGCGTGGGAGTTTGAGATTGAGGCAGATAGGGGAGAACACTTACGATTTAGACGGCTTGATGTCTTCAACCTTTTTCTCCCATTCGACGGGAGAAGGCAATGCCGGCTTTTGCGTCGCGGCGATGGACGTCTGGTAACCGTGTCAGCCATATTGACAGGTTCCGCTGACGGAGGAGGGCGCGAACCATGGTGTGAACTCAGTATCCCTTTCCCTCCCCTCTAGCAACTCGAAGATTATAAAGGAAGAAAGAGGGAAAGAAACCGGAGGGAGAGAAGATGGGAAGACGATGTGGGAGACGATGGGCCGGGAGGAGTGCAAGAGAAGAGATTTTGCAGGGACGTGGAGAGGAAGGTGGTGGTGATGAGAGCGAAATATTTTTTGCAGCAGGGTTTCGCCGCACCGAGCCAAGCCCAAACCCACAATCCAACGACACCCAACACGACCCAGACTTCACCGCCGTATTATATTATCAAAATCTGAAAATTACTATTATAAAGATGCTGTTTTATGATATATATGAAGATTATACCTATTGTATTGCTTACAAAAAAATGGTACTGCTATTATCTAACAACTAGTACGTTATGTCCAGACTTACAAGTATAGCTTACTATCATAGGCCTCAAAGTAGTCCATATCTTAGTCGGGTGTGGATGGGCTCAGCGTACTGCTTCGACTTTAGCTGGATAAACGGCCAATCTCTCTCGCACACTCTCCCCATTACACAGCTCTTGACCCTCCTCTGTCACGGTCAACTCTGGTACTCCCATCTGTTCGATTACAAAACTCGCCGCGACGACCCCATACTTGGCTGCCTCGACCACATCCCCAGTTTCCTCAAACCCAATCGCTAACCCTCCTATATATATATATATATAAGAAAGAATTCCCTGCCCCGGTCGAGTCTACGACCTTATCATTTCCATTCTCATAATACGGTGGGAGCCACACGGGACTTTCCAACCCACGACCACAAACCATACACCCGTGTTCCCCAGCACGTACAACGACGTATCCCTCGCCCTCTTCTCCAATTCCCTTTTCAACAAATCGCTGCGCTAGCTCTTCATAAGCTCCCCTATCGAAATGACTTGTCCCCTCTGTACTTTCTGGCTCGAAGCCGAACATTTGTCGCATTTCCATATGATTCGGTGAAAATACGTCCACCAGCTTCAGAGCTTTCAGATACGCACCCAGAAACTTAGGGTTACATGTCGCGGGAGACGGTTCCCATATTATCCGCGGACGCTCTGTGATTCCAGCCTCTCGCTCACGGAGAGATAGGAGCTTGTGCACATCTCTGAATATATCGCTTGGAGGTCCGAAGAAATGAAATGTTCGGGATCGTAAAGCTTGTGTGTTTGAGAAGTGCTCGGGGAGAGTGAACAGTGGTATTGAATTGTATTTAAAGGTCTTCGCTAGCAGAGAGTATTATCACATGTTAACAGAGTTTATACTGTATATGAATACAAGAAAAATAGTGAAAAACTCACATCCCATCATCGTATCTTGATATCGCAGGATACCGCGAGTTGTGGCCCCGGACTCGCGAATCACATGGAGACTGGTCCCCCAAGACTGTAACTTTTCGAGTATGGCCGGAGGGAAGCTCGCTCCGATTCTCACCACCCAGCCGACAGAGCCGGAGTTCGTGCCAGAGCAGAATAGGCGGGCACCGATCGTACCTATATCAACATGAAATTAACGGTAAGCAATTACAGTATTTTAAGAGAGATATATGTAAAAACTTACTATACGTCGACGACCCACCAATGGCATCGTAGATAGGATTATCAGGGTCGGTTTCAAAGTAGATGTCATCCAAAATGACCATTCCAAAAGTCGCAAACAGGATCTTTCGTTCGTCCATGCTGTGTTTTTTGAAAGAGCCAATAGTAGTGCCAATATACCTAGGTATATATCATCGATTTAGTAAATTAATGCCGAATGCAAATGCTGTGCAACCACCAAGCGCTCATCGCCATGCACGTAACCCGCATCCAACAAGATCGACTCCGAGTGCGTTGCGTCGGTCGACCCCGCCAATCGTTTAAACGTGCGCATGCTTTTGGAAGCTGCCACTCGACACACCTTCCTTATCAAACCACTCGCATTTTTATCCACCCAAGGATCTCGTTCAGATATATCCACCTCTATCAAATGCAAAACGTACAAAAATGATCGAGTACTCCTTTAAATCGCACTTGTAGTATCTTCCAATTATTCGTAGACGCCGCCGGTGTATCGTTCTGTCGTAATTCCGACCCCGAATTCGAAGACTTGGGATCCTGTGCAGCAACGCGTTCGCAACTTTCATTTTATATACCGTCGAAGCTGGGACAAGGAGGATGGTCTCGAGATAGCCCGTTCGGAGCCGCAAACCTGGTTCGACAGAATCTACTATTATCAACTGCACCAGCTCCCATATATCGCTATTTGGAATGGCGGAAACAAGAAGTTTTATATATAGCCCTCCGTGGCATGATACGCATGTATGCAGATATATAATCAACCTTGGCTGTTATTACATGGTATCTGATGAATTTAATGGGTAGATTATTGGGATAGCTGGGTCTTCGGGATCAGGTAAGCGTTATAATGATATATCTCGTAAATGCTGGCAGCTTACTAATATTGGAATATTAAAAAGGCAAAACATCTGTAGCAGCTCAGCTGGTTAAATTGCTGAATTTACCATGGGTCGTCGTTCTATCCATGGTATGTCAATCTACAGTCATCTACAGTTTAAAAATAGTAAAGTGCTAACGAAAACGATAGGACTCGTTCTACAAAGAACTCAGTTCCGAACAATCGAAACTCGCCTTC
This sequence comes from Orbilia quercus, assembly GCA_036971405.1. Classification (NCBI taxonomy): domain Eukaryota; kingdom Fungi; phylum Ascomycota; class Orbiliomycetes; order Orbiliales; family Orbiliaceae; genus Orbilia; species Orbilia quercus. Next base: position 789,278 of record JAJTUE010000014.1, read on the forward strand.
GAGAATAACTTTGATTTCGACTCGCCGGATGCCATCGATTTCGATATCCTGGTGGATAGGTTAAAAGATCTCAAGGCTGGGTACGATTACTCTCCACATTTATTTACAGCAAATGAGCTAAGTATGTGAGTAGGAAGAAAGCGGAGATCCCGATATACTCGTTTGAGAAACATCAACGAGTACCGAATAAGACGACAACGATATATTCCTGCCATGTTCTTATCTTGGAGGGTATATTTGCCTTGTACGATCCTCGAGTGTTGGATTTGCTGGATATGAAGGTACGACCATCACCGTAGAAGAATAGCAAGGTAGCATATCTAATACGAGTACAGATCTTTGTGGATACAGACTCGGATATATGTCTTGCCAGACGACGTAAGAAGCCTAAGTAACACGGCAATCTAGAAATCAGAGGTTAATCACTCATCTACTGTAGTCGCAAGAGACGTAAAGAGCAGAGGTAGAGAGTATGTACTTTGTCTAATATATTTATAACTCCGGGACAAATATTAACTAATATCATAGCGTCCGAGGCGCTCTACAACAATGGCATCGATTCGTAAAGCCGAATTTCGAACTCTACGTCCGTCCTCAGATGAAGAATGCAGGTAAGCATCACCATAACTCGAATATCCGTACTCAGATGAGCACAAGTAAACCGATTTCTAGATATCGCAATACCCCGCGGCATCGACAATATAACCGCCATTAACATGGTCGTAAAACACATCCAAAGAGCACTAAACTCCAAATCGGAATCACACTTGAAAAAGATCGCGGAACTCGGAGAAAAAGTCCTGGAAAAGCCGCTATCGGGGAACGTCACCATCCTAGAGCAAACACCCCAATTAAGAGGCATCCATACGATCCTACAGGATCGAAAGACGAATCGAGAAGATTTCATATTCTACTTCGATCGGTTGGCGAGTTTACTCGTTGAGAAGTGCGTATTCACGATCTTCACATTCTGTTAATCGAGAGCTAGTAACTGATGAAGAAGGTGAAATAGGGCAATGGACCGCATGACATTCACCAGCCACGAGATCCTCACCCCTCTTAATCTACCGTATAAAGGTCTCCGGTGCGCATCTGCAATCTGCGGCGTGGTGATCCTTCGTTCCGGTGGCGTCTTCGAAATCGGCTTGAAGCGCGTGGTACCAGATTGCAAAATCGGCCGGTTACTATTACAGTCTAATATCCGAACCGGGGAGCCCGAACTACATCATCTGAAAGTTCCACCGAATCTGGCGGATCATCAGGTGCTACTGCTGGATCCACAGATCGCTAGCGGTGCGGCGGCGTTGATGGCGGTGAGAGTGTTGAAGGATCATGGAGTTGAGGAGGGGAATATTGTGTTTTTGACGTATATGGCTACGAAGGTGGGGCTGGGGCGGTTGAATGCTGTGTTTCCAGAGTTGAAGATTGTGGTGGCGGGGATCGAAGAGGGGTGGACGAGTCGGTGGATTGATGAGAAGTATTTTGGTTGTTGATTGCTATTGGGGGTGCTACCCGGTCTCGTGTGCTACCCGGGATTCTATGCTACTAGATTGATTGACATTTGACTTCGAGAGTAGTCTAAGATTGTAACTCACGCTAGGATAGATTATATCGATTTAGAATATATCAATCTACTATATTACCTCTCTTAGCTGACCTTTAAACTTTGCACAACATCCGTGACTTTAAACTAGTCTCACTGTGACTTTAAACGCATCCAGCATTCAACATGCTTGTATTGTATATGTACACCACGGCAGCCACCAAAATGAACAAAGAAACTCGCTTATTTCGCATGAATCTTCTTCAGTTTGCCCGCACTCCAGGTGAAGTTCGACGCATAAGCCTTGGAAACAATCTCCCTCTCCTTCGGCTCCTGGACAACGTATTCATAGCCTGTTGTACCCTCGTTAGCACCAATATACACGAATGTGTCAAAAGAAATGGGAAAATATACCTTGCTTCTCGGCAAAGAATATAGCCTCCTCCTTCGACCGAAACGACAGATGAGTTCCTTGCACGAAATCGGCCGAACTCTGCCATCCCATCAGCGGGTTCTCCCACCGATGCCCCTTACCCAGCACGTCCCAATCCAGCCGCCAATGCTTTCCGCGGAAGTTACTACTCTGCATGGCGTTCTTTGCCGGTTTGTAGATCCTGACCGTGCGGGATTGTAGGTCTAACGGTGCACCAGAGACGATGCCGGCGGGGATAACCGAGGGATTAATGTGGACTTCGGGAATGATTGAGTTGGACGGAGAGTAGGAGCTGCTCGTGAAGACAATATCGTCAGTATCGTTGTATTTGAGGGAGATGGAGAGGTAGTCGGACGTACGAGGTGGTCAGGTCGGTTGGAGGTTCTGCTGCGACGACGGGAGGGCCGTCCGCGGAGGGTGGTGGTGGTTCGGAGGGTGTGTGAGCGGGTACGACATTCTTCTTGCCCTTGGCTTTGGCGGCGTACGCGCGGGCCGCGGAGGGGATTACCCGGTGGGAAGTGTATACCGTCGAACGGAGGATGGTGGACATGATGTCGTCGTTGTAGGGATGGATGGGGTCGAGAAAGTCGAGACGTCTATTGTGTCGAGGAGGGTTGAGGTCGGGTGCGTTGGGCCGCTAACCGGATTTGCACAGGGCGCCAAATTTGGAACTTTCCCGACGAAACAACATCCGGTCTGAACTTCAACCTTTGAAAAACGACCATAGAACCCACGCTCTCCCCTCCTCTCATACGACACCCGTCCGTCCGTCCGTCTCCACGCTCTCGCACTCGCCATGTCGCTTATCTTCCGCCGTGGTCTGTCGACCATTATCCCACCCAAGGTTGCGAATCCGAACGTACGTTTATTCCGGGCGGGCAATTGGGATTGCAGGCTCCTCTCCTCCGAGGACTACGCTTCCCACCTCACGTCATCTCATCTATCCCCGCTGCAGTCGTCAATTGCGATTGTACACCGTTTCGTCGGAGATATCAGAGGATGATGGGCTAACGTTGAGCTGGATACGGATATTATAGGCAATCGGACAAGCCCAGAATGCCGCCCGTATGGCTAGACTGGTCGAGCTGTACTCCAAGCTGCCCAAAGGACCGGCTCCGAAGGTCGAAGCGAAGGGTCTTCTCGGGCGGTACAAGGCCAGATATTTCGACGGAGAGAACCAGAGCGGTGCCCGTACGTAACTTTTCTGCGAAGGATATTCCGGATATCACGACGTCATATGAAGATGTGGCACGGTATCGGGAATAGGGGATTAGAATGCTAATGAATGGATTGTAGCATTACTGCATCTTTTCGTCGGTCTGATCGCTGTATGTGACACTTCTCTCTTGATAAAATATTGGTGTATGGGCGCTAACGGGATGTTTAGTTCGGATATGCGCAAAACTACTACTATCACTTGCGTATGCGATGCCTTGAAAACAACCTATAGACAAACAAGATCGTGTGAACTAACGTTGATGTGCGGATAGGCCACCACAAGAACAATGCTCACTAAACTCGGATTTATGATGCATTGATATTATGGTATATTGTCGAGTGCGCAGAGGAGAATTGTGATATAATTTAACCGACGAAGAGATGAATGGACTGAAATTGTGTGTATATACATAGAAGGGCTGTTTGCTATAAATAAAATAAGATGGCTTCTTTATATTTATATTACTGCCAGTATTTTAAATAAATAAAATTTAGTTGTAGTTTGATGATATGTGATCATCGACGGTTGTCAAGCCGCCTAGGGCACATCAGCAACACCCACCGGCTTCGAGCGTGCAAAACACTTCTCCCGGCTCCCACCCCCATCAATCAATCAAAATCAATCAACAACTGAACAGCTCCATCGACACAACACAGTCCTGGTCACCTGATCCACCACGCGCATTCATCATCATCTTCATCTTCAGCATCACCATCGGCTCTCTTCTCCTTCTTCTCCTCCATCTCCATCTCCATCTTCATCTTCAACCTCTCCTCATTTCTTCCGACAAACGCTTCCAACATCAACATCCCTCCCGCTCGAACAAACATATCTGCGCAGCCAAGCTGACCGTTCATCCATCCATCCATCCCATCCACGCAACAATCAAACCTCCCCGCAATCTGTCGCATTCACGCACGCCAAAGCAAAACCCTCCACGTAACCGTTCCCGTCCAGCCAGCAAGTGTTTGACACTTTCCGCTTAGCGAAACCTTGTTACTCACCCCCATTTTTCTTTTAATTTCCTCAATTATTATTATCGCTACAAAAGCATTTCTCGTGCGTGATCACTTACCTTCCCTTCCACTAACCACCCCTCCTCCTCCATCAAAGACTTCACTCCAAGTCATCTCTTCCTTTTTTCTTTTTCCTCTTTTTCCACCTTCTCTTCGGTGGTGGCGATAGACGTTTATACTTACACACGCGAGTGTTCATCTCAAGATTCTTTTAGATTTCCGACTATCCGTTACTCTTCTACTCGACGGGGGAAAGCATTAGACGTCCCACCTAGTGCTTTTTTCTTATCCTCATCGAAAAACAAATCTCATCGCTGGCGACCCGAAAATCACAAAGATAGCTTCCTGGTGAGTTCTTTCCGATTCTCATCATCATCGCAACCGCTTCATATAGTCTTTTTTTTCCTGCTTGCGACGAGGTTTTCGATTTTATTTTATTTTATCTTTTATTTTTTTTTTTTTCCTCGCCAAAGAAATCTGATTTTCTGGGGTTTGGGGATCCGGTATCTTGCCGCATCAAGCTTCGTGACCCTGAGCACCAGACTCATCAGCATTCTTCGCTTACCTCCGGCAATCAGCTTCTGAAGACTCATCTGTACACAGAGTTCTTCTGTTTCCAGAAGAAAAAAGAACTCTTTACTACCTCAACATAATACCCCGTAAACAGCTTCGACATCTCGGATATAAGACCCTTAGTTAACTGGTCTCCCAGACGAGTGAATAGTGTTATGGCAGAGCACCTTACCCAAGATGTGGACCCACGCTTAGCGCAGTCGGTTGTCGATGAGACAACTGGCGCCGATGGAGTAACGACACTATCGAATTCTCACGGTGTGGAAGTTGCCACTGTCGTCTCTGGGGAAGAAGAAAAACCAAAACAGCATTCTACAAGCAACAACGGTATAATTGACGAGAATACTATCAGCGTACGGCTTCCTCCTTATATTCCCCCGATACTTTTTTTCAACAGCCCCGGATTATCCGATCTTTCCACGTCGCGATGGCTACACGTTTCGCTGGAGATGGTTTTCCCGGATGTTCGACACTATCCTCAACGAATGGAAGGCTGACGATTCTGTTTCTGTAGGATGCATCGAGAACGAATAAACGGGAAGAAAGTCCCTCCGGGGCGGCCAATACCACCGACACTTCGAAAGCAGTTGATAAATCCACGGTGCAGAAAGCGGCTGTTTCGAGAAAACCGGCCATGGTGAAATCCGTCTCATTGAACAAAGCTTTTCTGTCGGGGAATGCGTCTACGCCGGCACAACCTGGGATCGGGAAGGTTACGCTTTCGCTCGATAAGGGTAGGATATGGTTTTAGAACTCGGATTCTATAGAAATGAAGAAGGCTGACTGACCGCTCATAGGCTTGAAAGGTAACGGACCGGGAACAGCGACTGCCTCGTCTCTCGCGGCAAAACCTCGACTTGTGAGCAAGATTGGTCCAACTGGTTCTAGAATAGGCGGCATCGGTCAACTAGGCGGCAAGGCAGGGAGCATCCCGTCTGTTTGGAATCGAAATCTACGTCAGTATATCAATTACGATCGATAGTATTACTTTTTTTTTTTTTTCAATTACTGACATGCGAATTTGTGACAGCGCCTCCACCTGTGGTCCCCAAAGAATATACCGACGAGGAATTGAGCAAACACGGTATTCACATGGCTGAACGTCTACAAACGGAGGATAACAAGGAGGCCAAGTGGGCTGACATTGATGACGACGATGACAATTGGGTCCCCCCGGATACAATTGAGTGGAACGATGGTACTAAAGTTATTCTAGAGGCTGCCGAATTACCGAAACCGACGATCTCCGCTTTCGAGAAGCAAATAGGAACCGCCACGTCCGACGAGCGGAGAGGTTCGCATGTTTCGCAAACTGGACTGTCTCCTCCTGGACCGCCTCTTCCTGGCCCGGGTCCTACTCCGATAACGCCAGTCCCCATTCCGAAGCCTGGAGAACTACCACCACTCAGAAAAACGGAATTCGTCCCAAGCGCACCGCCGTCGAAAACTCCGTGGGCACCTGTACCGGCTGGATCGTTCCCTACTCCCCGAGTCGTACCCCCGCAACCTCAACAACAATATCCTGGACGATCTTATCCACATCATCCTGCTCCCAGTAATGGCCGTCCGATGCTCGTAAACACGCAACACGCAAAGGAAGTTGGAGCAGATGATTTCAACAGGCCATCATGGAGAGATAGGCAGTCGTCTCAGTCTCCTAGCACACTCTTTAATTCGGAAACAGGGAACTTCGACCCTGTCGGAGACTCGAATCGCAACCGTGAACAAGTAAGGAGAAACTCGAGAGCAGAGAGCCAAGGTGTTCGTCCAACATTATTATTACAACGAGGTTCGCACTGTGGTCCCGACCACGAAGCGCCGTTTCAACAGGGCAGATTCCAAGGACGTCCGGATTACGATCACCATACCGGGCCGACTGGTGCACCTGATATTGGAAGAAACAGGTCTGCTTCGATACGATCCATAGGATTCAGCGATACATCATCGACTACACGCGATAACCGACAATTTCCAGCGAATGTTAATGCGAATACGACATCAGGGAGTGGAACTATGGATCCTCATTCAGCAAACCAAGGCCCCCTTTATACCAGTCCTACTGCAACTGGAGGCGGCCCCGGGCTCAACCGACCAGGTCCTCCTATCGTCCAAGCAGCGATTCCTCCGAATAGAGTCGAACCGTCGCAGGAATCAGGAGAGAACTTACTGGAAGCTCAACAACGGTTGATGAAGGATGCAAGAGAACAAGCAAGAGCACGAAGATTGGCCGAAGAGGCGGTGGCAGAAGAGGAGAAACGCAAGAGGATAGAGAAGAAGCTAGCCGAGTTGGACGAGAAAATGAAGGCAGAGGCTGCAAGCAAAGCAGAACAGAATCCTCCTGCTAAAGTTGAAGCTGATACGACTGTGAAGCCAGCAGCAAGTTCGCCAGTCCCATTGGAGGTAGTATCGACAGAACCGGCGCAAATAGTAAAGCCAGATGAGAAGCCTTCGGTAGTATCTCCTGCTGCTGTTGATACTGCTTCTGCTCCCACTCCTGTTTTGCCGAATCGAAGCAGCAGCCACAGCCGTGTCAATGGTGGTGGTAGTGGCAGCCCAGCTGGACCCCACCCGCCACAGCAACACATTCTGTCAATGCAACAACACATCGCCCAAGCCCCAACGCCACATCAGCTGACGATGCAAAATTCCCAATCAGGCAATCTCCCAACGACTGTCACAACACATTCCACCACAACGCATCCTATTCACCACACCAACAACACGCACAGCTACCACCACCATAATAGCTTCCAGCAGTCGCAGCAGCAGCAGCAGCATCATGTCCCTCACAGTGGCTACAACAACAATAATAGTAACAACAACAACAATAACATCTCTCCGTCCTCCTCCTCTTTCTCCCACCATCAACCTTCTTCTTTTCATCATCCTCACGCTTCACCCACAAACAGATTTTCTTATCCAAACAACAGTTATCCATCCAACCATCAAGCTCCTCATTCTCACTCCCATCCTCATCCTCTTCCGGCAAGTTATAACTCTCGTCCCTACGACTACGGCAACGCTAGGAATCATCCTTCATCTGTCTTTACCTCTGGTGACCAACGCAATTATCATCCTCATAATCCTCCTACCTCTGTTGTACCACCGCAGTCTCTTCAGCAGCAAAAACGGGATAGTGACAATATTCCTCCTATCTTCCCGCAAAATATCTCACTTTCAGACCACAAGAGTCCCCCGCAGACAAATCAAGCTATGTCTTCTCAAAAAAATTCTTCCCCTAAGTCTGGAGAAAGTATTGCCGTTACCAACGTGCCTACTCCACCTGAAAGAGAGAGTATATTCCCTGCCGATGTCTCATCCGAGTGGAAGCAAAACGGCGTCGTCAAGTCATCGCCATGGGCTCCAACCGCACAAGAGACTCATGTGAAACGTTTTGCGATGTTCCTCTCTACTCCAGAGAAGCAGGTCCAAGCAGATCAACCGGCAAAGGTATGTGATTGTAATCCCTTTTTACCCTCTCAATTGTTACAGCCATCGAGTCTAACTCTCGTTCTTTTTTTTTAGCCCGTTTGGGAGACGAATGGCGTGTCGAAGGAACCGCCCGCTCCTCAAGCTCCAAAATCAAAGCCTGATGTCGAACCAGAAATCGACTTGGAAGCACTCGTTAGTAGCCTGCCTCCTGGACAACTCGAAGAAATGAACAGCAAAGATTATACCCGATACAAGATTGTTCCCGGTACCAAAATGACGTGGAAGACACTCTATACCGGTTACTACTATCTGAAGTCATTGAAATCGAAGGGTAATTTCAAAAGTCTTGATGAAAAGATTCGTGTTTCTCAGAATGAAGCAGCACGTGCAGCCGAAGCTCGTCAGGCAGCGCTCCCTAAAGAAGAGGAGGAAATGACTTTCCATATCACCAAAAATCAGAATGATAGGAATGCTGCCCCCAAGTCACCTATTGCGAAGCCGGCAGAAACCCAAGCAAGGTCCAACGGGCTCCCGGCTCAGACCACGGAAACTATGAGATTCGACGAGATCAAAAACAAAATCTTGAATCTTGCTGGGCAAACAGGAGCCTCCCGATACAACATTGATACCACCAAGCCGCTCCAAGAAAATACCACTTTACAGCGTCCAGCACCATACCGAGCTCCCCAAAAAACCCGGTGGATGCAAGATAATTGGAAACAGGGAGGTGAACAACTATACAGAAAATCCTGCGCACAGGTGAGACAGAAACACGACAAGGCTATCACGGACTTTTATGCCGCACGAAACGCTCTGGCGGCCGAGCGTTCTCGGAAGAAGGGGCCAGAGCCAAGCGCCCTCTCACCTATCGATCCCAACTTGCTGGTCATTAGTAAGCCGGCATTCCAGGAAACTGATAGTGGTAAGCCAAAGGTGTCACTGCCTAAAGCGGTGGCACCGACGGCTGCCGTCGTCGTCGCCGTTGTCGCAAAGCCAGAGCTACCGAACACCCTTCCGACGGAGGAGGAGTTTAACGGCATGGTTTTCCAACAGGAGTTTGGGTCGACCCCCACGGTCTGCTTGCCGGCAGCCGCCGGGGTCCCCAAACCCGTTGGCGAGAGCGCCCAACCGCTCAAGCGGGGCAAGGTTGGCAAGAGGTTCCCCCTCAGGGACCACGACATCCTGTCGAAGCGTACTGCTCCAGAGGATCTCGGTGGCGAGGGGTTGGCAGCTCCGACCATTAGGGTCAAGTTGCCGGGTATGACCGACGCGGTGCATCTTCCGGTGCCCGCCAGCTATGAGGCTGCCTGGAAGGCCCGACATCCCAGTCGTGGCCCCAGGGTCAATCATACCGAGCCTCGACCCAACCAAGCCGGGCGCTCCGAGTCGGGACCCTCTCGGGGGGCCCGACAAAACCATCGCCGAGGTGGCGGTTATCATAACCGCAACAAGAACACCGCCTAAGCAGTGTTCTTGTACACCTCACTCCTCCTCCGTTGTCCGCCTCCGCCCTCCTCCTTTTCTCCTCTCTCCCTTCCCCCTGCTTAAATATTTAACTTCTTTTTTTTTCAATGTTTTGTTTTGTTCTTGTTTTTCTGTTTTTCTTTTCTTCTCTTCTCAGCGTTCATACAGCATGTTTTTCCTTTTTTCAGTGGTTTTATTTTGGTCCTCCAATCATCAGCCATGTAGCTCCGGGAGGCCCCACTGATCGTACCTGAATCATTTTCTCTCTCTCTCACTAGCTCTCCACCTTCTTCTTCCCATCTCCGCGATTGTGATGCCCGAATTGTTCTGATTAAGATTATATCACCACCTCTACTTCTACCCCTACATACATAAGCACCCCCCACCCCATGAAACATACAGAGAATGGGGGGGCGGGGCAGTCAAAGCTTCTATTGTCGCATGTATATGTGGCTGACCCAGCTATTATTATTAGCTATTTTTTATTATATTAAATACTAGCAATACGATTATCTTTGCCTCGGTTTTGAGAGGAGGCGGTTGAGTTTTATCATTATTTATGACAAGATCGCATTTTTGGTATCGATATATGAGTAGATCTATGTGAATATTTTATGAAATAGCATGGTTTGACGTATTTGATATGATATCCGCTGCATGACAAACTCGATAGAATGAATACAGATCTTATGAGTAAGTTACATGCATTATGGATGATCCGGAGGCTGTTCATATGTAATATCAGAGAATCGTCTAAGTTTTCCGTAGCCTTGAGCCGGTCTTCCAATTGAGGAGATAGCCAAAAACATTATAAAAAAATAGAATACATTCACAAACATGCGAGCGTCCGAGAAAAGTCTAGTTATAAGGCTACTGATAGTTTCCTTCCGCGACAACCGACAGAAGTTCCCAAACAGAATCTTCCCTACTCATGTTTTCTGTTATTTTATACACTCAAGCTTACGGTTATTATAAACGGTGCATATTTGGGTGTGCATACTTTCGAATCGAGCACGTTGAACGTTATATCGGATTTATATTTGAATATATATATGTACTATAGAGAAATTGATATAACTAATGTAGTGATTGATGATGGTGATAGACAATGCAACTTTTATTTTAATGAAACAAAGAAATAAGATTCCCAGTAACAATACGCCGTAATATGTAGTTTTATTTTAATCATGCATAAATGCAACAGTCATACTGATAGTACCAGCATCTTAAATTTTCTACAGCAAAACACTGGCCAGAATCGCCATTCTAGTAAATAATCCATATCTCATCTATATAATCCAATTAGTAATTAATCCTCCCGGGAAGAGCTTTAATGGAATAATTTAAAAAAAAAGGGGGGGTGTACACACCTGTCTAAAATACGCAGCTCTCTGATCGAAATCCACCTCCTCATTAATCTCGGCGTTTCTCGGCAACGGATGCAAAATAACCATATGCTCTTTCGCATGCTTGAGAACTTTATTATCTACAATAAAGCTATCCTTCAACCTCTCGAACTCGGCGAGATCCGTGAACCGCTCCTTCTGCACGCGGGTACAGTACAACACGTCGCTGCGGGAGATAATCTCCGGCGTGAGCTCGGTGTACTCGCCCAACAGCGATCCGCGGTCTTGGATCTCCTTCTTGACTTCGTCTGGCATTGCGAGCTCGGCGGGGGAAACGAACTGGATGCGGACGTCATAGTGGAGAAGGAGTTTGGCAAGACTGTGCACTGTTCGGCCGTATTTGAGGTCCCCCATGAAGGTTACGGTGAGACCGTTGACGGTACCCAGTTCCTCGCGAATGGTGAAGAGATCGAGGAAAGCTTGCGTCGGGTGTTCTTTGCTGCCGTTCCCGCCGTTGATGATGGGGACTGGAGAGAAGCGCGCGGCAGTTTCGGCGCTAGCTTCGGAGGGATGGCGGAGAACAATACCGTCGCCGTAGCAGGCGAGAGTTCGGATTGTGTCTTGGAGGGTCTCGCCTTTCTTGCTGCTGGACATGTCTGCGGCGATGGGGATTGTGCGGCCGCCGAGTCGTTGCATCGCTGCGTCGAAAGATGCGGATGTGCGGGTGGATGGTTCGAAGAACATGGTGCACAGTACTCTTCCTTTCAGGAGATCGATGACGCCGTATCGCTCTACTGCGGTACGCATTTCCTGCGCGATAGTGAAGAGGAGATGCAGGTCGCTCCTGTTGAATTGATTGACTGACAGGATGTGGCGTCTTCGGAATGGTGACCGGGAAACCAATTCGTACAAGGCGGGCGAGACTTGTTTCTCCGGCTGGAGGAGGTTGTATGTTGATAGACCGGTGCCGCGGACGAACTCTTGATTCGAAGTACCCCTCGGAGCATCGAGATCGAATACCTCCGGCCCGGCGCTGACAGCAGTGCTCGGACGCTTGAATTGAGAGGAGTACCCGGTCAGCCCGGTGGTCGATTCTTTTCTTCCAGCTTGAGGGATCATTGGTGGCGATTTGACGGTTGGTAGAGGACGTGGTCCGGATGATGACATATCTTTACCAGCGGATCCGTCGACGGTGAGGACTCCGTCGAGGCACGACGTCTCGCCTTCAAAGACAACCCGTTCAACAGAACCTTTGAGAACCTTTCCTGCGAACGGCGACCAGCAACCATCTTGCTCCTCGATTCGAACGCTTCGGTCAAGATTGGCCTCGACGGCGCAATGTGGCTGCTCGTGCAGGTCGAATATTTCCACCGGATTATCCCTCAATCGCTTGGTGATATCCTCAATGGCCAATTTCTTGTCCGCAACAGCAGTGAACAGGAGTGGGAGAGCTTCAGCGATTCCAAGAACAGGAGACCCAGTCCCTTTGACATCGAGCGAAACCTGGTAAGGCAAGCTGCCGACGGAGAAACAATCAATGATATCCATATGCTCCCAAAGAGCAGCCTGGTCTTCCTTTGTTGGCAAGGCGGTACACTGCGGGTAATCGTCTTGCGACAGGAACAATGCATAGATGGCAACATCACAGGTAACCTGCAGACCCTTCTGCTTGCTGAGAGCGATGAGTTTGATATCGTCCTTTGTGGTCACGCTTGTGATGTGGACATTTCTGCTGTGGAGGCTAGCCAGCAACAGAATGGAGGCTAGATCGCTCGTCTTTGCATCCGTAACGATCGGTTTGTTTGTCGGCCAGACTTCAAAGTGTGCTGTAACAGCCGCAACCTTGAAGTTACCCGAGAAGTGATTGAACGGGATGAAGAGCGAGCCAACTTCGGACGTCAAGCTGGTAAGTTGCTTAGCATTGGTAGAAGTCGCTGCAACAGAAAAATTAAAATCGCAGTATGCTGCCTTTCTAGCGTTATTGTGCGCGGTGCTGAGTGCTCTCGCATCAGTCAGGGAGTTTTCCAGACCTAATGGCATGATTCTGACCATGGAGAAACCCGCTGCAGCAGAAGCTTTCAGGACTTTCTCGAAATCGCGGCTTCCAGCTTTAGCCAATCCAGGAACGAAGGCAGCAATATTGACCAATCCTGGCAGCATAGCAGACAGATGGCTTGCCTTATAATCAACAGCCGAGATTTCCAGTTCGTAGTTTCTAATGATAGCCTCGATGAGCAACTTGGCGGTCTTGACATTAGTAACAAGCGGGGTTTGGAAATCAACAGCCAACCGACGACTGCGGTATCCTTGCGAGATATAGTTGGAAGGACGTCTGAATCGGTTTGCGGAGGGCAAGTTGATGTACAGATCGATCAAGTTGTTCTCGAGATGCTGAGTAAGAGAATACTCGGACTTTTGATCGTTCTTCTCGTCCGATCCTAAGGCTTCGAGGAATTTGACAGGTACACCGTTGGCTTCGAGGAAGTCTGCTGTACCAGTCGTAGCGAAGATTTTGAAACCATAATCGTACAGCTTCCTGACAGATGGAAGGATCTCAGTCTTCTCTTTATAACTTCCAATGGAAAAGAGAATGTTCTTCTTGGGCAATCGGAACCCAGTGGAAAGCATTGCTTTAAGGTAAGCCTCATATTTGTCTCGGCCAAATGATGCAACTTCACCAGTAGATGCCATCTCAACACCAAGAACCGGATCGGCTCCAGAGAGACGAGAGAAACTGAATTGCGGTGCTTTGACACCGACATAATTCTCCGGTATATTGACTGGTGGGTATGCCTCGACAGGCGCACCAATAATAGCATTTGTGGCCATCTCGATCAAATCAACTCCCATAACCTTCGACACGAAGGGGAAGGATCTGGAGGCTCGAACGTTACATTCGATAACCTTGATCTCGTTATCCTTAGCGATAAACTGGATGTTGTAAGGACCAGTGACATTAAGTGCATTTCCGATCTTGCGGGTAGCCTCTGTGATTCTCCGGACGGTCTCGGGATCAAGATCTTGCGGCGGTAAGATCAAAGTCGCGTCACCGGAGTGAACACCAGCGTTCTCCACATGCTCGGAGATAAAGTGCATGATCATCTTGCCGTCCTTCGCAACGGCATCCATCTCGATCTCCTTGGCGTTTTCAATGTACTTGCTAATAACGACAGGGTGTTCTCGTGAGACCTCCACGGCTTGTTGGAGGTAGCTTGCGAGGTCATCCCTCGAGTACACTGTATTCATAGCCGCACCGGAAAGAACGTAGGATGGTCTGACGAGCACGGGGTAAGAAACTTTATCGCAGAATGCGGAAGCTTCCTCGATGCTGGTAAGTTCTTTCCAGTCTGGTTGATCGACTTCTATTCTGTCAAGCATACGAGAAAACTTGAAGCGATTCTCTGCTGTGTCAATCATCTCAGGTGAGGTGCCGAGAATCTTGACATTGAGACGGTAGAGTGGGAGAGCAATATTGTTTGGCGTCTGGCCTCCCATAGATAAAATGACACCGCTAGAGCTCTCGAGATTGTAAATATCGAGGATACTCTCAAGGTTGATGTTTTCAAAGTACAGTCTGTGAGATCCATCTGTTAATCACTGTCTATGAATTCGATACAAGGGAATAATCCTTGTTCACTTACTTGTCCGCTTCATCATAATCCGTGCTGACGGTCTCCGGGTTATAATTGACCATAATAGTCTTAATCCCACGCTCTCTGAGTGTCCTGACGGCTCTGACAGCACACCAATCGAACTCGACGGAAGATCCAATTCTGTAAACACCAGAACCAAGCACCATGATACCTTGATCTTCAAAAGGAACATCGTGCTCATTGGCATTGTATGTGAGATACAAATAATTAGTGTACGCCGGGAATTCAGCCGCAACGGTATCAATCTGCTTCACCCACGGCATGATCCCCTGATCGACTCTTGCGCGTCTGACAGCAAGTTCATTGCTACCCCAAAAGTTCGCGAGCTGCCTGTCACAGAAACCGAGTTGCTTGGCCATTCTGAACAAACCAGCTGGAACCGTGGCAGGCGTGTATTTTTTCAAGATGTTTCCGGCCTGGATGAGCCCCATCAATTTGTTCAAAAACCATTTATCGATCTTTGTCATCTCCCAGATCTTGTGCACTTCATATCCTGCATGCATGGCGTTCGCAATAGCGAACAAACGCTGGTCCGATGGGAATTGGAGTTCCTGGTCAATAGACATGAGCGCTTGAGTTTCGTTGAAACCAAGATTGTGGTAATCGATGGCTCTTATGGCCTTTTGAATAGCCTCCTCGAATGTTCTACCGATACTCATGACTTCTCCAACGGACTTCATGGAGGAACTAAGTTGAGTGGACACGCGGGTGAATTTCTTCAAATCCCATCTTGGAATCTTGACAACAACATAATCCAGCGATGGTTCGAAGCACGCGCAGGTGACTTTCGTCACTGAGTTCGAGATCTCGTTTAGCGGGATTCCGAGACCCAATTTTGCGGCGACAAAAGCGAGCGGGTAACCGGTCGCTTTGGAGGCCAACGCTGATGAACGGGAGAGACGAGCGTTCACTTCGATAATGCAGTATTCTTTTGACAGTGGGTTCAATGCATATTGGATGTTGCATTCACCAACAACCCCCAGATGACGGATAACGTTTACAGCAGTAGTACGCAGCATGTTGTAATCATCATCGGAGAGGGTCTGTGACGGCGCCACGACAATGGAATCTCCAGTGTGGATGCCCAGTGGATCAAAGTTCTTCAATTTACGTTAGCAAGGAGTTCACGGTTTGCTAGAAATCTCAAAGCTTACCTCCATGTTACAAACTGTGATACAGTTATCTTGACAGTCTCGTACGACTTCGTACTCGATTTCTTTCCAACCCTTCATACTCTTCTCGATCAAAACCTGTGGACTGGCAGCAAACGCCTTGTTGCAAAGTTCCACAAGCTCGTCTTCATTATCCGCAAATCCACTACCTAAGCCACCAAGAGCATATGCGGCACGAACAATAACAGGAAATCCAATATCTTTGACCACTCTAAGAGACTCTTCAACGGTCGAGGCCGAAGCCGACTTGGCACACTTCTCACCAATCTGTTCCATGCTGCGGGCGAATAGTTCTCTGTCCTCAGTGGTGATAATTGTGTCGATGGGAGTACCTAAAACTCGAACTCCGAGCTCCTCGAATTCATCTTTGAGCTGGATACCAACCTGCAGAGCAGTCTGGCCACCGAAAGTGACATAGATCGCATCCGGGCGTTCGTGCTTGATGACCTTTCGTACAAAGTCTGCGGTAACAGGGAGGAAGTAAACTTTGTCTGCTAGCCCTTTCGACGTTTGAATGGTAGCGATATTGGGATTTATCAGAATGGTGTATATTCCTTCTTCCTTCAGCGCTTTTATGGCTTGACTGCCAGAGTAATCGAACTCTCCAGCCTGTCCGATACTAAGACCACCACTACCTAGGATCAACACCTTCTTGACATGAACTTTTGGTGAACGCTCGGCATTCTCCTTCTTGAGACCGCCGGGGAACACAATCGATTGCTTGAGATACTTTTCAGGGTTCTCGTTGCATTTCTTGACAGCATCTAGGAAGACGTCGAATAGAAATTCGGTATCTCTGGGGCCAGGCGTGCTCTCCGGATGGAATTGTACGCTGAATTGCGGTTTCGCAACATGATAAATACCCTCGTTCGAGCCGTCGTTCGCATTGACAAAGAGTTCTTGCCATCCTTCGGATAATGTAGCAGTATCGACTGCGTATCCGTGATTCTGGGAAGTGATATAACATCTTCCAGAGATCAAATTCGTGCAGGGAATATTGTGGCCTCTGTTACCAAACTTCATTTTCTTGGTAGACGCACCGGTTGCTCGAGAGAGGAGCTGATGGCCTAAACAGATACCGAAGACCGGGGTTTTATCCTCCTGGAGGGCAGTTTGAATATTCTTCACGGTCTTGTCGAGCATAGCTGGATCGCCGGGACCGTTACTGATGAAGAGACCGTCATATTTCCCAGCTTCTAAGGTTGGAAAGTCGTAGTCCCAGGGGACGACTTTGATCTCGACTCCTCGGGCTAGGAAACAGCGGATTTGGTTGTATTTCATACCAACATCGACGCAGAGGATTCTGAGCGGCCGTCCGGACGAGGTCTTCTGGACTAGATCAGCGGGTGGAGTATAGACTTTTGGTTCGCGGATAGATACTAAAAAGGCTATCAGTATACCGAGATAATACTCTTATTAGATTGTGTAGCACTTACCATCAGCGACTAAATTCTTCTGATTAGGATCAACCCAATCGACGGTCTCAAATTGTTCTCGCCACGATTTGGTAGAAGGTTTCTTCAGCAGCACGCCGACTTCGTGGGCCAATCCACTGATACCGGAAGCCTTCTTTTGCAGGAGAAGTCTTCCCAGCATGCTACCTTGCTGGCGGATCTTCTTGGTCAAGGCCCGTGTATCGACTCCGTAAATAGCGGGAATATCCTGCTCTTTGAGCCATGCGCCCAGCGAGCTGGAAGCAAGATAGTGGCTGTAGTTTTCTCCAGTGTAGGATGCAACAACCAAACCGGCGATGTGGACACGATTGGACTCGAAGTACGCGGGGAGGTCTGCGGTGAGGCGGTCGACATCTTCGCGCTTTGGTACACCTGTAATTTCGTTAACCTCAGGACTCTACAAGGTACGTTCCAATTGAGTGTTTGGCATACCATAGTTTCCAACTAGAGGGAATGTGATCACGAGAATCTGGCCACGATACGACGGATCCGTTATAGATTCAGGGTATCCAACCATGCCTGTTAGCGTAATGGGGTGTAAGCTAATCATATTTCTCCCAAAATAACCAGAGACGTCTTATAAATTTAACAGTAGCATACCGGTCTGGAAAACCATCTCGCCGCTGACACTCTTCTGAGCACCAAAGCTAAAACCTTGGTGTACACTCCCATCCTGAAATTCGAGGGCCATGAGACCCTCGTCCTCGCTTGTGTTATCGGCCAATTGGCCATCGTTGGTCAGGTTTCGCGATGTGACGGGTGGGTACGGGTAATCTACGAGTAATGACGCAGGTACCGGGGTCTCCGGCTTGTCTGCGAGCACAGATCCCGTGGCGGGGCCTGGGGATGCAGCGGCATTGCGCAGTTGGTGGGGCGGAAGGCGGGGTGACGTGGGGTTGTTGGACGCTTGGGAGGTCATGATTCGTTTCGATAGGGACTGCGATTGAGAATTGATGTAGATAGAAGTTCGACTGGAGATTTCACGCAGAGTTTTCGCCGAAGGATATATTTTCTTGGTATTATAGACGATCTAGATTGATCTCGAGAGCCAATGCATGCGAAGTGGGGATCGGAAGGCTGCATGCGACATGATATCACTCGGCGGGTCAGCGTCAGTCAGGTTCATTTTGGGATAGTGGGAATTCAACTGGGCACATTCTTCCGAACCTTTTCTGACCCAAATCTCGTTCCCGGTTTCTCTTTCCTTGGTCTCGTCTTTCGTTCGTTCGTTCCTTTGTCAATTGGTTGGTGTCTTGCCGCAGGTCTTCACTGGCTCGATTGCTTGACAAAGGAATGAATAAACAGAAGATAAGAGAGAGAGGAGAGAGAGAGAGAGAGAGAGAAGGAAGGAAGGAAGAAGAGAAGAAGAATTTTGTGCCCACGATCTGAAAAATTATTTTATTTAGACTCCCGCCGCACCGCTGCCCTGCAACAACTTTCTTTTTCTTTTTCTTTTTCTAAATATATATTTTTTTTTCGCGTTGGAGCTCGGCTGCAGATGCACATCCTTGCAGGTCCAGCCGGATCGATCTCGAAGAGATCTCAGTGCCGTAGACGGTCCGGGCGTCGACGTCAAAGGGCCCGATAAAAAAAATAAATGTGTGCCGCATGAATGTGGGCAGGATTGGTGCTACAATGCGACGGCGCGCAGAAGTTAGATGAATAGTGCATGCTGTGCGCATTGAATTTCATAGAATTATACATCATGAGCCTCCTTGGCAAAAATTGTATGTGTGTATCGTATAATTGTAATTGTAGGATCCCCTGAAATGCAAACGGCCCTCCAGATCAGCATAAACCGGTAATAATGTCCAGTACAAGCAGAAGAAAAGAAGAAATCATTGTTGTATATATGAAAAAGGTATGTCCGTGTTACCCGCTCAATGCAGTCGCCCAAAGTAGCCATAAAGTCAATACAGAAAAGAAAGACCAAACGAGAGTAAAAGAAAATAAAAAAATATATGCATACTCTATACCATTATCCTGCGTAATCCCTCCGATCCGCCGAGCAGCTTCGCGCCAGTGACAGGACACCACGGCCCCACGTCTTCCTCGATCCATCTGAACGCGCACGGGTAACAGAACACAAACCCTGTCTGTATCGCTGCAGGGTTTGTCATCTCGTTCGTGCAGATGGGACACACCTTGGAATCCTTGGGCAGCTCCACAAGCTTCTTGCTTGCTTCTTTACGCTTATCTTCCGCTGGCGGTGGTGCTGGCACCGACGGACGAGACAGTTCGATCGCTGCTGACGTCTTCGAGGACAGCTGTCGTGCGAAATCGGATGCGTACCACCATTCGAGAAACTTGAGGAAGAATATCGACGTTGGCAGCAGGACCTTGAGCGAGTCCAGGAGTTTGGGTAGTATGATCCGTGAGAACACCTTTGGCGAGAACATCGTCCACCAGCTGAGGATCGGTGCCAGTCCTGGTTTCTTATTGATCGACTTCAGTGCCTCGTATGCTCTCTGGAAAACAGGTAGTTAGCATCGTCTTTATTTGATAGAGCATAGAGTGAATCTGGAATTACATGATCTGCTTCCGTGAGCCGACGCATCCTCAACCCTACCATGTAGTCAAACGGCGAATGGTAGTAAGATTTGTTGAAAAGATACGCGATATTGAACCCAAGCATGGAAAGATGATATGTCGCATTGATGACCGGATACGCCTTCCGGAACCCAATCTTCAGTTTATGCATCATCTTTTCCGAAGCCGATGCCTAGAAGCAGTCATACTCGTCAGTATTTGTGATTCGATTCCAGGACACCCGTCCTCATCAATATCCAATGTAGACTGACATTTTCATCCAATTCTTCTTCCCTCGGGCGGTAATTGGTAAAGAGACTCTGCGCCGCCCCTCCGGCGTGTATTTCGTATAAATCGTCGAGTTTTCGTTTCAAATAAGGCACCCCGACAATAACCAGCAGCGCCTTCCACGAGTCCAGTCCGCCCAGTTTCGTCGCATCCCTCAACGGCCCCGGCGCCGTCCGACTGGTTGTCGGTAGTTCGTTTACCGTCAAAACTCTCTCCCGTTTGATTCCATAAAAGTTCTCCGTAAAGCTCCCGTTCCACGCCTTCAGGTAATGCCGCTCGACCAGGAGCATAAGTAGAGCGTAGGCCTCATCGAAACGTTTGACGATATGTATCAGGTACCGCGGGTGTCGCTGGGTGATGACGGCTAGAAGATATCGGACAGACGGTTCGAGGAGATCGCGGAGCTGCTGTTCGCTGACGAGTTCTGTTGACGCGCGAGAAGTACGGTCGCGGTGTTAGTCTTCGCTGTGTCTCTCTATTTCCCCTGACGGACGTGAATGCGTACCGAACAAACTGGGCTTGTTGTCATCTATGCCCGACGAGATGTTGCTCATGAACTCCATCGTGCCGTGCAATCGGAGTCCCCGCGGATTTCTGGTCGGCAGATGGTATGAAATGAAAATGAAGTTAAAGGTTGGAGTTGAATAATGTTGTGAAGAACGACGGGGCGGACCGAATGAAATGAACGAATGAACCTCGGCCCAAACAATCCGCCGGGAAACCAATCAGGAAGCTTCAAAACACCAAAACAGCCCAAATCAACAATGCAGCAGCAACCATCGACCGCCGGCATTCTATGCGGCCAGCCGACTAATCAAATCGTCCTCGTCGACATCCTCTCCTCTCTCTCCTCGCCATCTTTTCTCCGTCGGGACGACGCCGCACCGCTCGTCAGGGAACCGTACGTCGCACCGCAGCCGAAAACAAGAGTCCCCTTCGATCACGGCCTGGTGAGCCGCTACGAGCAGAACAAAACATGGATTCACCACGGCCTCGAGCTTATGCGCAGCAGCTTCAACTCTTCCTTTCCTCTCAAGACGCCGACAAGCAAACTTGCCGCACAGTTACAAAACGAAGAGACGCACCCGCAATCCACGGATGAAACAAGTAACGGCGAACCGGATCTTTTACTATTCCAAGAAAACCTTGGCTCAGCCTACAGCTTGGCCTCGAACGTAACGGACATCATCGATCTCACGGTAGTATCTCTCGATTCGCTATCTCTAGTCGATATATTCGGGGCTGTTCACTATAACCCGCTCCGATACTGGCTTACACTCAAGCTAAACATCGATCGAAACCACGACTTTCTGATCCCGCCGCAATCGGCTTTCCTCCTCGGCCCGTTCGCCGCAACGCTCGGCCTCTTCGACACGTTTTCGAAAGCATGCAGTCCTCCCGGGTTCGACTTTATACTGTTAGATCCTCCGTGGCCTAACCGATCCGCTCATCGCGCTCAACACCGAAACTCGTACAAAACCTCGACGTTCGACCCGTACGATCTCTTCAAGTTGAACGTATCCGAGCATATTCGTCTCGACGGAGTAATAGGAATCTGGATGACCAACAGCACGAAATGGCGAAACTTCACCATTGAAAAACTGTTTCCGGCGTGGAAGGTCCAGATGGTCGCGGAATGGACGTGGGTTAAAATAACCGTGAACGGAGACCCGATATTCAATCTCGATAACGTCGCCAGGAAGCCGTATGAAACTCTCATCCTCGCCAAACCGGTAGCTGCCAGTGTGGCGGTAAATACGCCTCGGTTGGAGGACAAACTCATATTTGCCACTCCGGATGTTCATTCCCGTAAGCCATGTCTCAAGGGTCTGATAGATCCCTATATATCATCCTCGGATCCGCGATGCTGTGAGTTGTTTGCTAGAAATCTAACCGCGGGGTGGTTTAGTTGGGGCAATGAGGTTTTGAAAGGGAACTGGCGTGGTTGTTGGTGGTAAATGTGAGGCGAAAAATTCGATCTTTTTTGTAAATATTTTTTCTTTCTTCCAGTTTCTGAGGTATCTGGTTATTCCTACTTGGCATTATTCACGAGGAAGAAGATACAGCAGCAGATTACTGTGCCGGCGATCACGGCTCCAAGCTGTGAACTGTATGTTAGTCTTAGTAGATTTTGGTAGTTTTTCCGAGCGTTGTCTTTTTCGAAAAAGAGCGGTTTTTGGAGCATACAGTTTGTGTCTTCCATCCGGTCTGCACTAACGCAACTTTCCTACTATACTGCGACACCGTCTTCAAATAATTCCCAACCCCGCAACCGAGACTTAACAATGCGAGAACCCAGAATAATAACCCCAACGGAAATGCGATTTTCCTCTCAAGTTCCGTCGGCTGGGAGGTGAAATGAAACGTTGTCATGATGGCGACGGAAACGACGGCCAGGTAGGACGATAGACGAAGCCATGAGAGAAAATTACGCTCGTTGGCGCAATGGTCGCGGGCGTCGGAAGCTTGATTTTCGAAAACTAAGGGACCAATGAGCGGACGGGCGAGAAAGAGGTTCGATTCTTGGGCGACTCTGCGGATGTAAGTTAGCAACATATTTTTAAATTTGGTGAAAAGTATAAAATGCGTGTGTGAAATGGTGGTGGTGGTGGTGGAATTTCGGGGAGGGAAGGCGGCTGTACTCTTCGACGAGGACGTAATTTGTTCTGTTATCGAAGGTGCCGTAGTTGCGGAGTATTGATGTCATCGGCTGCATGAATCGTGTAGCGGCGCTTTTTGAAATAAAACTGTCGGAATAAAAACACGATTGAATTGAGAATTGAAAGGTTAAAAGGTCAAAATTGTCAATTCGATTTTACTGATTCTCAATGATTGAGTCCAGTATTAATATTTTGATATTGTAATCTGCCAAGTCGAATAGAATGGTGGATTCGAGATATCGTGAAAAGCAAGTTTGGTCGTTATCACAGCCAATGTTCACTTCGGTAGTAGATTGTATGCGTAGTTACAAGTGTAGATGAAATAACGGCATAAAGAATGAAAATATCGCAATGGAAAGATATCGCAATGGTGGAGATTTATTGTGCTATCAGTTTCTCTAGCGTCATGATGCAGCAGTACCAGCTGGCAGCAGCTCCCACCATATATAATACACTAGCCTCAGCGAATTCATAGCGGACAGAAAAAGCCAGATAAAACCAGTTGGGAAAATTTTGGTGAGAAATCCAATACCGAAAAAAACCCGAGACCGAGACGGTGCAGTGCAGAGCTTCACGATCCAGGGTATTCTCGGACAGAGCTCGGTGAGTTTTATCCGAACAGGAAGCGCGCATGATTATGATCCACAGCGTCCTATTAGCCAGGGGGCGGGAATTCCGAGATATCAAAGATATCGCCCCGCTTGCAAATATTTTTCACCTAGCAAAAAAAAAAGTTATAATACAATAATAGTGCTAATAATATGGGTCTACGATAAGAGCTTCGACTAATGGAGAGTTTTTTCTCTCGCGTTCAAGGGCTCGTATGCATGAGGATGGATATATTGCAGAACCGAGTCTTGGGCTGATAACCGTGCAGCAGGGAACGAAGCATGTCATGCAGCCGGCACTGCGCAACAAACAGCCCAACACGGTTTAAAGGGTCTGGCCAGAGCTCCAACAGCGAACAGCGAAACAGCTAACAGGCTGGCTTTGAGACCAGGCATTGGGGAAACACTAATCTGCGGTCACACGAGCAGTGGACTGATTCGACCGATTTTATTTGCGGGGAAGGGATGCCTCCATCCGGAATCCCGACCAGCCAGTCATAAACCAGGGTCTAACTTCTGGAAATAACATAAAAGAAAAATATCTGTTGGCACTATTACGTTGTTCAAATGCACTGGCGGATCTCGTGAACTACAGCTGGTAGATTTTAGGAATAGCTTGAGCTCACGAGCCCTATTGTACAAAAAAAGGTACACTTTAATAGGTATCCATGCTGGCTCTCCCGGTACGTTCTCAGATTAACCACCCAGGGACTATCCAACCCGACAGCTAGTCAGCCAAGGCCACTTGCAAGCCCGAGCACCATATCAAAGTCTCATCTAAACATTCACAGTCCGCAGATCCGGGCCTTCCTCTAATATGAACATGCGCATTTTCTCCAACTTTTCCTCCCATTCTTCCCTTTGGATGCGACCCTCCTTTAGTAATTCACAGTTCACGCAGTCGCCCTTCCATATCTGTACGCGGTCCGCGTTTATGATTTTGAGGCATTGGCACGGGTGTTTATAGAGATCTAGTTCGCTGAGTTCGCACATGTGGAAGTGGCGACACTGTAAATATTTACAACTATTGAGTGATCGCTCGTTTCTGTTGTGTGATTTTAGGTAGGAACAGATTTACCTTGCTAAACCACTGGAACATGTAGCACATTTTGGATTATAAACTGGTCTGGACGCTTTTGTTACCTGTAAATCAACTGATCGGATAAATTTTCCCACCGTTGCTGGCGGTATGGGTGGAGATCAAGAGTGTTAGTTAGTTAGTAGTCGCTCCAAAATATTTGTTTCAAGGAAAAGACATCGTAATATGTCAATATATCTTATCAATGGCCACAGTTATAGGGACGTTTCTCAGTAGTGAAACTTTATGACACCACAAGTGAAGGTTCCATCGCATCGCGACCTAATCAAAAAGTGGCTGGTTACGAGACTGCAACCTAATTAAGTTGTAGGAGCCTGTAGACATCGTTGGCCGACAAGTCCGCAAAGAATGCTGCCAGATGTGTTGGCTGGCGGAAATCCAACAGGACAAAATATTTCCAACCTCGGCAAGATGCTTCCAATTGTTTTTGACACCTCGTTCCAGCCTGAACAGACTGTCCCTGGTCTCGTAATCTCCCCCATTGGATGAAAATACACACTGACCGGGCGACAGGACGATGGTGACATTCTTTCGATTTCAGGCCGACTTCTCTGAACGTGTCTTCTGCGACTTCAAAGATCCGAATCCTTGGAATTACATCCAACGGGGCCAGAGGCGGGCCCTTTTGGTGCCTCGGCCTGGATCCAGCTGAACCAGAGTTTTCCCAACAGGGACAGGGCTTATCGAAGCCTTCTGACTGGTCGATAGGCTATCTCCGTGCAGCGATGCTCTTCAGACCTTGTCTGTCAACGGCATCACGGTTCGAGGGCTCCCGTTCGAGGATGATACAATTATGAAATAGGAACCCCACGGCGACGCTGGCTGTTTTGACACATCTGAGACCGCGTTCTGCAGTTTTTTCTCTTGCTGAATGTTTCCGGTGAACTCCCTCCCAATCCTTCACATGTTTTTCAACTTGAACTGGCTATTTTCCTGTGATATTTCTTAAACTTTCCATTCGCTTCATGGTTTATGGTTCCACCATTCATTATTTCTTCAACGATACGCAATTGTCTTCTTTGACGATTGCTCAATGTTGTTTAGAGCAGATTAGTCGGTAGAGCAAATTTCCATACTTGTACAGTATCGCAGCCACAACCATGTCGGCATTATCCAAGTCCGCTCCAACGGGAAATTCGAACCCATTTCCGAACAACTCGCCCTTCACCGATACCGACGATGAAGACGTCGAGAATGACGCTGGTCTGACGGTCCCCATCGACCCGGACCTCCAACTGGCCAACTCCTACCGCCGTCGGGCATCCGTCGTCTGCGGCTCCATGATCACACGATCTGCGTTAATCTCAACCTCACCGCTGCCCCCAACCTACATTACCAGTACCGAACGGGAACAAATCATCGAAGACGAACGAAGTCTCCTGCGCGATAACCATATTCTGCCCAGAAAACGATCATTACACGGCCTCCCATGGCAACAACGACTCGGTGCAACAGAGCAAGACCCATTGCTACCCCAAGCCGGGTCGAGCAGCGAAGACTCGGACGTGCTAGCTGCCAATGCGGATCCCACGTCCAAGTGGAAGAACAGCGTTGAAGCCGGAAAGATCCATACGACATGGCAGAGGGAGACGAAAGTCCTAGCACGTTACTCAGGACCGCTGATAGTCACATTCCTGCTTCAGTACTCTCTCACTGTCGCCAGTGTGTTTTCTGTCGGAAAGCTGGGTACCAACGAGCTCGCTGCGGTCAGTTTGGCGTCCATGACCAGCAATATCACCGGTTATACGATCTATCAGGGACTTGCGACGTCGCTGGATACTCTCTGCTCTCAAGCGTACGGCTCAGGAAAGAGAAAACTGGTGGGATTACACATGCAGCGTTGTTTCTGGTTCCTTATGGTCATTAGCATTCCGATTGTGATTGTCTGGCAGTTCAGCGAGCAAATTCTTCGCCTGATGGTTCGCGAACCGGAGCTTTGCAGGCTTGCCGGTAGTTACCTGAAGGTCCTTGCTATCGGTGCGCCTGGGTATGCTGCCTGGGAAGTCGGGAAGCGTTTCGTACAGGCGCAGGGTATCTTTACCGCGGCGACTTATATCCTCCTCATCTGCGCCCCGATCAACGCGCTGCTCAACTACCTGCTCGTCTGGCATCCAGTGATCGGATTTGGGTATTTAGGCGCACCTACAGCTGTAGTTATCACCAATTGGTTGATGCCTTTGCTTCTGTTCCTTTACGTTGCGTTCATCCGAGGATCTGAGTGCTGGGGAGGTTTCTCCAAGAAGGCGTGGAAGAATTGGACTCCAATGATCACATTGGCTCTTCCGGGTCTCATTATGATTCTGTCGGAGTTTTTAGCATTCGAACTGCTCACCCTGGCGGCGAGTTATCTGTCAACCAAGCATCTGGCAGCGCAGAGCGTGCTCGCTACGTGTACCTCTGTTACCTTCCAGATTCCGTTCGCGTTATCCATCGCTACTTCGACCCGAGTTGCAAACTTTCTCGGTGCAACTCTTGGAGATGCAGCGAAAACTAGTTCCACTGTTGCGCTGTGGGGGAGCACGATTCTTGGTATTACCAATTTGACCTTATTGACGGCTACGAGACATGATATTGGAAAGATGTTTAGCAATGATCCTGATGTCATCAGTGAGTGCATTCATTTTTCGTGGTTCATATATTAGATAAGCCTGACTGACTGTAAATCTAGAACTGGTTGCCCAATCTCTCCCAATTTGCGCCTTGTTCCAGCTGTGGGACTCCGTGGCTGCGACGGCGGGTGGTATTCTTCGAGGCCAAGGCCGACAGAGAATCGGAGCCTGGATCAATTTGGCCGCGTACTATATTCTAGCACTGCCATTCTCCTTCTACGCAGCATTCAAGCTCAACTGGTAAGCAGTAACACTTTCAGTTTAGGTGATTGAGCAAAGCTAACATAGTTTTATCGTTCAATAGGGGATTGTTCGGTCTCTGGTCTGGTGTTAGTATTTCGCTACTGCTAGTAGCAATTATTGAGACGGTCATTGTTATGAGAACAAAGTGGCATACCATGGTCTCTGAAGCTCGCGAGAGACTTCGAGAGGGGGATCAGTAGAAGGGTTTAAGGAGTTTGGGTTATATTAATTGTGAATTGTGTATATCAATCATACCATATCATATGTACGATAGAATGGTCGTTTTAGGAACAATTCTATGGCAGACAGAGTAGCAAGCATCTTTCCACCTGATTTCCTGATACCTAGTAGGCTATTATTATCTTGTTATAGACATCAATGGCTACTTCTTATAGACACGACCTTCTGGTCTTTTTTTTGATAATCCTGAGCTGACATAATCCGAAGATGCGTCGTCACGGTGGTGAATGCGTTGAGCTGTGGATTTCAAAGCCCGAAAATACGCCACCACAAGTTCACTAACCTCCAACTCGGTCAGTACCACAAACCTCAAAACTAGCCTCGTCACCATCCATCCCATCCATCATCCCCCCATACCCGAAACTCCAGATCATCATCGAATCACGCGTCGCCTTTGAAGTTCATCTCTCTCGTCTGTGATATAGCTTCAAGGACACTCAAAGGACCCACCTAATCCCCGTTGCTTTTTACCACCCGCTTCCGCCATGGCAAACGAGAAGGATGGAGCTGGTGCCCTTGACAAGGGGAAGGGCAAGGCCACCGAAACACCACAGAAAGACGATGTCGCGATGAAGGACGTAAAGGGAGAACCGGCAAAGGATGCGAAGGGAGAGCCGAAAGAAGGTTCGATTATTCCGATGTCTTGTTTTCAGCTCGCGGGGACAGCTAGACGAGCTTTTGATGCTAATGCGTTTCGTCGAAACAGAGGAGCTATCGGAAGAAGACCAACAGCTCAAATCGGAGCTGGATATGCTAGCAGAACGGTTAAAGGTGGGATCGAATGTGTCCACGCAATATCATCTGATAGATTGAGATGGATTTTAAAGCTGACCGCTGGTGGCGAATTTTCTCTTTCTTTTTACAGGAAGCCGATACAAACCTTTACAAGCCAGCTATGGAAGCCATCAAGAACTTTATACGGACATCGACTTCTTCGATGACTGCTGTTCCTAAACCACTCAAGTTCCTGAGACCTCATTACGAGGATCTCACAGGTCTCTACGCAACGTGGTTGAGTGAAGAAGACAAGGTAGATATCTGATATCAGCGGGGCAGAAGTCCCACATATCCCTGGAAGATCGCGTCTAACGCTACCCTGATCATAGTTGATGCTCGCGGATGTCCTTTCCGTACTCGGTATGACATACTCGGATGACGATAGACAGGAGTCGCTGAAGTACCGATTACTATCGCCCACGAACGATATCGGCGGGTGGGGTCACGAATACGTCCGACACTTGGCGTTGGAAATCGGTGCGGTGTTCAACAAACGCCAGGAACAAGAAGAGGATACCGAAGACTTGAGCGATCTGGCGCTGTCTCTTATTCCGTACTTTCTCACGCACAATGCTGAGGCGGATGCTGTGGATTTGTTGAGCGAGTTGGAGATGATTGAGCATCTACCAAAGTATCTAGATAAAGATACCTACTCTCGAGCATGTCTTTACATGGTCAGGTATGAAGCTTCCTCTTAATAAAAAGTGGATTCACGAGACTGATGTGCTTATTATAGCATGGTCAACCTACTACCTTTCCCTGACGATATCGCATTCCTTCGGACAGCACACGACATCTACCGACAATATGACAAGCTCACACAGGCCGTTGTCCTTGCCATCCGACTGAACGACAACGAAATGATCCAGGATGATTTTGAAGCCGCCGAGGACCCACTTGTCAAGAAACAGATGGCCTTCATAATTGCCCGACAACAGATATGGTTAGAAGATGAAGACGAGGAAGTTGCAGAGTGCCTCAAGAATACCAAGCTGTCGGCAATGTTCCAATATATGGCCAAGGAGCTAAACCTAGCGGAGCCAAAGACACCGGATGACATTTACAAGACTCACCTCGAGCATCAGAGAGGAGGCGCGTCTAGTAATGTCGATTCCGCGCGACACAATCTCGCCTCGACATTCGTGAACGCGTTCGTCAATGCCGGATTCGGCCAGGACAAGTTGATGTTGGTAGAAGATGAGACAAGTCCGTGGGTGTACAAGAACAAGGACCTCGGAAAGCTGTCCGCTGCGGCTTCCATTGGTCTTTTGATGCAATGGGATGTTGAGATGGGTCTGGCGGCTATTGATAAGTACACCTATGTCGAGGAAACCCCGATTAGAGTATGTAACATTCCGATTTTGAAGTCGCAAGATTCAACTAATCGGACATTATTTTCTAGGCTGGTGCGCACTTGGGTGTTGGTTTACTCAACACTGGTGTGCGAAGTGACTCGGATCCAGCACTCGCGCTTTTGGGAGAATCCAGCGTTATAGATCATGACAATCCAACAATACGGATGAGTGCCATCATGGGGTAAGCATGACTTTTAAACATATGGGTTTCAACCCCCACTGACGAGTATGTTAGTCTTGGACTCGCCTATGCGGGCTCTCACCGAACCGATCTCATCGACTTCCTCACCCCACTTCTCAATGACAGCAACATTCAACTCTGCGCCCTCGCTGCCCTCTCTCTCGGTTTAATCTTCGTCGGCTCCTCCAACGGCGATGTTTCTTCCTCCATCCTCGAGACCCTCTTCACCCGCGAACCTTCCGAGCTCAAGGACAAATGGGCTCGTTTCCTATCTCTCGGTCTTGCTCTTCTCTTCGTCTCAAGACAGGAGGAAGCCGAAACTACCATTGAAACGCTCAAAGCCATCGACCATCCATTCTCCAAACACACTCAAGTCCTCGTCAACGCATGCGCTTACGCTGGTACCGGAAATGTCCTCAAGATCCAGTCCATGCTCCATCTCTGCAACGAACACATCGACAAGGCTGATAAGGAAAAGGACAAGGAAACAAAAGAAGGCGATGATATCTTCCAAGCTTATGCCGTTCTGGCAATCGCTTTGATCGCTATGGGAGAAGAAGTAGGTCAAGAGATGGTTCTCCGTCAGTTCGGTCACCTGATGCACTACGGTGAAGGCGTGATCCGAAAGGCCGTCCCTCTCGCAATGGGTCTCGTATCAGCATCCAACCCCCAGATGCGCGTCTACGACACCCTATCCCGCTACAGCCACGACAATGACAACGATGTAGCTCTGAACGCCATCTTCGCCATGGGTCTCGTCGGTGCGGGAACCAACAACGCCCGATTAGCGCAACTACTGCGAAGTCTAGTCAGCTACTACCATCGTGACGAGAATGCTCTATTCATGGTCCGCATCGCGCAGGGTCTGCTGCACATGGGTAAAGGCGCAATCAGCGTCAACCCCTTCCACACGGACAGACAGGTGATGTCACGAGTCAGCGTTGCGGGTCTCCTCACCGTTCTCGTAAGCTTGGTCGACGCGAAGAGCTTCATCTTGTCGGACGCGCATTACCTCCTGTTCTTCCTTGTGCCGGCTATGCATCCGAGGTTTTTGGTGACTTTGGATGAGGATTTGAAACCGTTGGCTGTTAATGTGCGCGTTGGTCAGGCGGTTGATATCGTCGGCCAGGCGGGTCGGCCGAAGACTATTACTGGCTGGCAGACGCAGAGCACGCCTGTGCTTTTGGGGTATGGTGAGCGAGCGGAGTTGGAGGATGAGCAGTATATCGCGTTGACGAGCAGTATGGAGGGATTGGTGATTTTGAAAAAGGTATGCATGACACTTCTTAACAAGTCAGTGTTTGAGGGTATTTTTGCTTACTTGAGTGTTTCTTTAGAATCCTGAATGGGAAGCAGAACAGGATTCGTAAGGAGATTTGGTGGTGGTTTAACTATGGGTGGATTTTTTCATGTGCGGAGAGCATGCATTCATGAAGGTATAATAGCTATAAGACTAGCTAGCTTATATAGAAATCAGTATTTTTAACAAATAAGCTTCGGTGCATCCTATGACTATACCAGCGTGACTTCGTGATATAAGACGGGTGAGTGGGTTTAAATTTTCGCTTTTGTCTATTCCTATACCATTCAATATTGTAACGATGAAGCTATCTATCTTACAAAGACCTATTCTACACTTTTTAAGATCACTTTTGCCCACTTACCCGTTCAAATATCCGAGTTAATCATTTCTCTCTTGGGTTTTATACTTAATAAACGCATTCAAATTCAACAGCGCCTCATCAGCACTCTCCCGTAACTCCGGCCGTTTACGCTTATCGATCCTCTTGGCCTATACTCCTTTATCAGTAACCAAATTTTCAGAATCTCGACTCTAGAAGTAAGAAATAACATACCATTCCCTTCACCCTCCCAATAAAACTCCTCAGATACTTCAAAAACCCGAGTTTCACAAATACTTCGTCGTCGTAATCGAAATCACCATCAGCGTAGACGTCATACACGGCGTTCAAACACTCCAATACCACTTCCGGTGCTGGTATTTGTCCCAGCGCGATAGGATCACCGAGGTAAGGTAGTTTATTAACCGTGCTGATGAAGAAGGTACCCAGTTCTTTGTTGGCGCTGATTCTATCGGTACCCTGGCATTGCGCTAGATTAGAGAGTACCTTGACGCAGAGGACTTGTAGTGGAACGGAGGTGGTGGCGGTATACAGCGCTAGGAAGGATTTGTGCTGGTTATGCGAGATTGAGACGGATGGTGTGAAAGCGGTAATATGGGCGGATAGTGCGGTAATGCTTTCGGCGAGGGTGATATCTGCGGAGTTGGAGAGGAGGATCGGGGTGATGAATTCGTTCCAGATGCTGTGGGTTACTGGAAGGTAGGAATCTTGGAGGGATTGCGGGAGGGTGAATTTCGATTTGTGGGATTTGGAGGTTAGCGTTGCTATTGCGCGGGCGATGGAGATGAGGAGGCTGATTGATTTTAGTTTGATCAGACGCTCCGGGTCGGATTGCGGGGTTGAGTTTGTGATGGGGACGATGGTGGGGAGTGTGACGGTGACGAGGTATTCGAGTTCTGGGGAGGGTAGGGGTTTCTTTCTTGATGCGCGGGCGGAGGTGCCTTCTTCGCCCGTTACCATGGCTAGGTCCGCACCGAGCTCGTCGGGGAGATCTTCATCGGAGTCTTCTTCCTCGTCTTGGTCTTCTGGCTCGGATGGGTCTTCTTCCATTGAGTCGTTGGAGTCTCCATCTTCGTCCATTGCGTCAGTGTTGCCGTTGATCCCGTTGGCGCCATTGGGTCCCTTGCGACCAAATGTCTCGACGGCTTCATCTGCTAGGTCGCCGAGTGTTTCGAGCGAGATGAATAGGGCCTGTTGGTCGTCTTGGGAGGGTGACTGTTTGGAAAGCACTGTTTTGATGGTTGTCGTCAGAAGTTCTGCCAACTCTGAATCTTTGACGTTGTGTTCAGACGAAAACTCGTCGTTAGAGGCATTGCTTTGGACTATTAGATTATGGAGAGCGCTGCAGGCAGACATTTGTAATAGAGGTATTTGGGTTTCCATCGTAGAGAGTCGACGGAGTGATTCGATAACATCTGCTTCTTGCGAGAGTATGGAGTATGCGGCTTCGTTACGGTCCGTGATCCTGTCCAGGAAAATTGCCGCGACTGTTTGCACCTCCTTGGTTACGCCATTGCTTGTATCCAGCAGTCTCGAGACAAACGCTAGAAGCTTCTGGTTTGATATTTCCCCAAGGATATCCTGTGTCGTCTCGCTGGGGTTTGGTTAGTAGGTGTTCGAATACCGTGGTGCCATTTGCAACTTACCTGAAGCCTGTGAGAAGCGAAATTACGCTACGAGTACACTCCCATAGCAATGTTTGGGCATTCACCGGGATCGACTTTGGTTCTGTCTCTGGTTTGGTAAAGGTGGTCTCGATCTAGGAATTTTGGTACTTTGTTAGCTGTTGAGCTGGTATGCCAAGGGAATAGGTATCACCAACATTATCAACGATGATATCGACAAGTCTCAATATATCTTTCCTGTACAAGTGAACAGTAATATCATAGCCTTCGTGCAAGACTAGTGTATCCAGAAATGCCCATCCTGCGGTCACAACTTCTTGGGCAGAGTCCACGAGACTCTGTTCCATGACAATTCGTACGACATGCTCTCTGAGAAGAAGTTTTCTACACGACAGGTTCTCTATGAGAGAACGAGCAGCAACGAGATGCTGCGACCTTTCAGACGAGGATTCGGCTTGAATTCCAGCGATAATCGGTGTAATTTTCTGCTCTCGCAGTATCTCCGTTTCCGCAGAGGTTGCAACAGGCGCGGATGTTTGGTTTTGATTCAAACAGGAGGTTGATAATGTATTCGCGGGAGACTTCCTGCCGGCGCGGGGCTCGGACTGCTTCTTACGCTTTTTTGTGGTGGCGGTGGTGTCAGCCATGATATATCGATCTGTATAATATGATATTGTGAAAATTATTAATATGGTTTGAGGTTTTGCGACTGGATTTGGTTTCGCAAATAAAATTTCTGCAGGGGTCGATTGGAACGTGCGGCCAGCGTTATCGATAGGCGACAACAACACATGCGGACCTCGACCGCTTGGGGCTGCGGCTCTGCCAATACCACTTCTCTCTTCTCCCCTCCTGTCGATATATTGTTTTCCCGGCTATCCCAAAGGCGTTAATACGAAAACACATGCCGGCTTATCTTCCGTACACCTGTCGACGAGTCTAGTTCTTCTTCATCTTGTTTACTTCTGACACTCGCTAGGATTCCCCTCGTTCTGTCGACCCGTCCCGCAGTGGATAGCCGAAATCCCTGTTTGGTCACCATCGATTGTATATTGGTCTCGACGAGCGATTAATACCTCACGAAAACAGGAAGACGAAGATGTCGTCTATTTCCAACTCATCTGTCTTCGATCCCGAGGCTGCGACAAACGAAAAGATATTAAAATTAAAATCCGTAACAATCCGTCAACCGGGTTTTTGCGGGAATGTGAAATGCAGTCCAGAACATTCTCGTCAACAAAGCTTGCAAGCTCCCACCCTGTCAGTATACCTCCTCCTCCTGCAAACTAGCATGCCAGTCGCTTCTTGGATGCATATACATTTTCCTTGTCATGATTCAGCATTTGAATTTTATTTTCTCTCTCTCTCTCTCTCTCTCTCTCTCTCTCCCCGTAGCACTTCGTCACAAGCAAGCTGACTATCACCCGTGTGATAACTCAAGGGAAATATATCATCAAGTGGAGCCTCGGTGAATCACTTTTTCGTGCATTCCGTCGGCAATTTTGAACCAAAAATTTGCCATCCAGGCTTCTCAGAGCTGTTTTGCCATCTCGCGCGGCTCGTTTGCATGGTAGTCGACTTCAAGAGGAGGGGGGGAAATTAATTGGTTGCAACCATTGCATTTGCGAGATGCATCGATGCTTGCATGTCGTCGAGCTTGCATTCCACCTATATCAAACCGTTGTTATCAACATATGTCCGTCTTAGCTCGTACAAAACGAGCTCTTCACGGTGTGTTTTTCAGCTGCGAAGCCGGTTTTTTTCCCTTCCAGTTTGTTTGGATATTATAGATGTCACGACAATAACGATATGATGCAAGTTTCGCCAAGATCAAATATCGAGATTTGGTCGAGAACCCGCATGCCTGTTGGGTTTTCGGCACACCTCTTCCTGAGCAGCAGAGGTACATAGGGTACCTGTTCGCCCCTGGTCTGTACTCTGAGGATCTGGGTAATCAATCCAACGGCCTTGCAGCTGGGACTGAAAGAGGGGTCAAAGCTCAAAACATCTCGGAGCAAGGTAAGCTCCAAGATTTCAGGTATCACCAGCCGGGGAGGGCTCCACTCTGCTCTGTCGAGGCGAGAATGCCATATCTAGCCCTTACATTTCTCCGAGTGGTTGAAATACGGATGCTATTGGTAAGCTTGTTTTTTTTTCTTTTCGGGCTTCTGCTTGATGATCTGCTGGAACTTCACGCAAGCAAAAAGAAAGAAAGAAAGCGAAAAAAAAGCCATGACACCCCACTGGGCTTGTTTCGAATAAGTTGCTTCTTTGACACCTCGCTCCGATTCGAACGGAAAAATATCCTTGTATTGCGCCTCTTTTTTTGGGGACCTTCCCACACACGCTGTTGACGAGCACGAATTGAAGCGATTAGTAAAAGCTTTCGACGGAGGAGACGTCCGGACCTGGGCAATCGCCTGATGAACATGTGCATGCATAAATGATGCCTGCTATCTCGGCGGACGAAAAAGAAAGAGAGAAACGAAGAGGAGTATTCAAGGGCCCATATGCGCCACTATGCAATATCCTGACAACGTGCTAGCTTTGGTGGGACAGGATGGCAGCGTGGCGACCTGGTTTGATGCAGCTGGCTTCGATTCGAGCCCTTGTGCAGCAATGCCATGGCAGCTACGTCCCACTAAACTCTTCCTCTCTCATCAACCGGCGTGTGTAGATGAGCTTTTCCTTTTTGAAACAGGTAAGAGCTAGAGCGGAACAAGAATCCTGGGTCCCCGTTCCGCTCGAGAAGATAGAGCAAACGGCTTTCACAAATTAATCCTCTTTTTTTGGGGGATGTTTTGCAATTTTGGAAGATTTGGCAGAATTGAGTGTTATTTTATATTGATATATATCCCGTGATTCGCCAACCAAGATGTCAACCGAAACACACGTCTTCTGACCGGTTTTTTTCCCTTTTACTCTTTGCATCGATCATGCGATTGGGCTTTTTTGCTCAACGGGACCGATGTTACACGGCAGCCGGAGTTCCCTTGCTTGTGCAGGTCAGGTCGATTGAACCGCCCCAAGGGTCCTCGAGATCCGGTGTTCGAACGCCCAAACAGAGTGATCCTCAGCATGTTTTGGAAGTACTTACCAAATTGAAATCATTATGGATGGATGGCAGCCACTGCAGAATTGTCATCTCGAGTGAGCGTCTACCCCAATCAACCCTTGCAACGGTGTCGAAACCTTTTCGAATTCTCCACTTTGCTCCACACGCTGAGAAATATACCCGGCGTCGCCTATCCCCCTAGCTTGACGAAATTGCATGCCGAAAAGAGGCCTGTCCGGCTTTTATAATAGGCTCCGGAAAGGTAGGGGAAGACATGAATCGAAAAAAAAAAAAAAAAAAAAAAAAAAAAAGGTTTTTGGTTGAGTGAAACTGACGATGATGGTGATATTGATAAGTGATATTAAATAAACCACAGTCCATAAAAAGCTTGCTATTTTATTAGCCTTCGAGTTTAACCGTCTTATGGAACCAGATGGGTCCCAGGAGTGGAGCACCCTTGTTCCCTACCGGACAGGAACCAGCCCACCAGGAACGCACGCACGGAACAGAACAGAACAGAAAGATTAAAAATTCTGCAAGCGTCCAAGGTTCGCGTTCCTTGCTCCGCTCAGGCCAGGGAAGAAGAGGAAGGAAGAAGGTTGGGCTTTGATGAGAAAGAAAGAAAGAGAGAGGGAAAAAGAGAAAGGGAGCTAGAGCACTCATATTTTGTATCATGAGTTTTGCTTTAAAAAGGGTCGGGAAATCGCCCGACCCCGTTTCAATCGTTTCTCGACGGAGGCTTTTTTTATTTTGTTTCTGTGGAAGTATCCAATACCGGTTTGCCAACCAAACAAACAGAGAAGAAACGAAATTAAAGAAAGAAGAAAGAGAGACATTTAGACTAAAGCTCAAACAGGTAGTTCTGTTCTGAAAATAGCAGAGAGGCGAAAGTGGTGAACGGGCACGAGATTCGATCGATATCCCGAGAGCCAGAACGTCCAGCGCCCAACACAGCCGGTTCCAGGCGACGGGGTCAGCGTTCCAGTTAAGTTCTGAGCGCCGGTGGAGCAGGCGAGCCCGAAGGAAGCGAAGGAAGCGAAGGAAGGAAGGGGTCAAGACGAAGTTTGAAGAAAGAAAGGAAGAAAGCTTCTTCGCATACAGCCAAAAATCATATCTATCTATCTATCTATCTGCCTCTAACTAATTAAACCTTCTCTCTTTCCTCATCTTTTCTCTTCTCTTTCTCTCCAATCACTCCTCAAACAGACTACAGAAAGCACGGCATACCAAGCGTATATATAATTCAAACCTCCTCGTTCGCTAAACGTTCCGTTGTAGAACAGAAACCTCCAACGGACAAGGACAACCTTCTCTCGCACACGATCAACACATCCACACACCTATCCATACATAACGAATACGGTACTGACAAGGAATACGCCGACGTCAAGTGGCGGGCCTACAAGAATGGACGCTGCCGGAATATCGAAAACTCTTGACGCAATGTAAGCAACCACATCTCTGCATCTCTTTTACTTCTTCCTCGGTGTGTTCCCCGGATTAAAGCACATGGCATCCCGCCAGCACTTTTTCTTTTTTTTTTTTTTTCGCTTTGGGATGGCGGCGTCAAGCTCGCGTTCAGCTCACAGCTTTCAGCCGGCGAATCATATGCTGCTTAACAAACAGAATTTACACCGAAAACAGAATTTACACCGAAAAATCAAAAAGCCTCCATCTTTCTTTCCTCAGCGTGTGGCAGACACGTCGAACTTTTTTGGGAGCACACCGAGAAAAAAATTTAAAATTTAAAATTTTTTTATTAAATTTTTTTATACTCTTCGTGAGGTGGAAGGAGATACCAGCTGACGGTTATGCTGCGGCCAATAGGATGACATCGCCGTATGTCATCGGGGCTCTGATTATAGACTCTTCCTCCGGGCTATGTCTTGGCGGTTCGTACCACCATCACGACCTCCAAACTGTTCGAGAAACCTGTCCGGCTGACAATGATATCCTGCAGTTCGAGGAAAAGCGACTGAGTCCGATGCCACGTACTTGACGATAGCCGCCAAATCGGCATTGAAGAAGGATACCATCGGTGCAGTTCTCTACAAAGACTCGTAAGTCCGTCTTTTTTTTTTTTTTTTTTTTTTCTTTTTCTTCTCCTTTTCTCCCTAATGCAGCTATGGAGCTATGCATCCAGCTTTTTAATGCGCATTGAGGCTTTTTCGGAATAGCGTTCAGCTTTGAGCGCCTGTATGCACGGACTGTTGCTAATAAAAAAATCTTATTGTCCGAGCTTAGGAAAGTACTGCTAAGAAAGAGCAATAACGGCATTATCGTCGCGATATACAAGGACAAGTCTGCACCGGACGATACTGGCAGCAGCGCGGCCACGAGCTTCGGATCTATCTGAAGTTAAAAAGGGGAAACGGAGGGCGAGATCCTTCCCCTTGTCCGACCTGGATGGCGGTGCCTTACGATATTGAAAGCACCTGCTCGATATATCAACATCAACGTCGCTTCGAAACCGGGAGACAAAACATAGAAATCCCGGTGAAACAGGGTCACACGAAATGGGTTTTCTAATATTATTACTTGATATTTTCTCTCTCTCTGTTTCTCTATACTTTTTTTTCTTTTATCGTTTTTCTATCTAATAAGTTATACATCTGGAAAAGCTGGGGAATTCGGAACACGGGGAAATCTTTTTTTATCAAAACCATAGATGGCAGTGCTTTTTTTTTTGTTTTTATTTTTTTTTATCGTGCAAGTTTAAAATTCTCTGTTGTCAATTGGGAAAAAACGTCTTGCTCTTGCTTTCCTTCCTGGGAAGGGGTCTGGTTCCTTTTTTGTCGGGGCTTCAATTTTCTGAGCCAAAAACTAGAACAAATATAGACGGGTTCTGCTGGTCCCGAACCCGTCTCGGTCCTGTTAATAGTAATATTGAACGATCATGATATGTAGATCTTGTATGTATGATCTCGTATAAGGCTGAAAGTAATGTCGGTAGCACGTTAAATAACCTTGTGCCTCACCTTTTTCCTCTCTGTGCGACGTCACCGCTCGCCCGGCACTAATTGACCAAGGAATCGAGGACGGGGTTAGGTTACGTAGTCTCGAGTAAGATTCGTTCGCCTTGCGCGAGGTTTGTCGGTTTGTCGTTTGTCGGGTTGGTCGGTCTGTCGGGTTTGTCAGGGGCCGGAAGCAGGCGGCTCGTTTATTTTGGTGAGAGTTTCCGGGTGAGGAAAGCCCAGCCAAACGGCTTTTCTTGTCTCGGCCTCTTTTCTCTCTCTCTCTATTTCTCTTCCTCCTCTTCTCATCATCTTCATCTTCATCTTCACTTCCACCGACGACAGAAGAACACCCGCTCTGTCCGTTAATATCACCAGAGTCCACCGTCACATCTCGCTTCGTCGTCGAAGAATATACGTCTTTCCCGGCCTCAGCCTATTTCTTCTAGAATTTCACAAGAAAACCTCCGTCCGGTTCCTGTGGCGCTCCCGAACGCACACTCCTCCAATACTCCCTGACAGGACAGGACAGGACAGAGAAGACAAAGGAAGCCTCGTCCTCCGCATTCTCCAGGCTGATCCTCACGAGATATCCGAAAGGACCACACGGCCACGAGATCCGAGACCGAAACCGAAACCCGACCTCCTGGGACTCGATAACCCGCGCCGATTCCCACAGTTCCTCCCCCCTACAAATCCCTATTTTTAGCCGAGAGTTCTACTTTTTTTCCCTCCGACGGTCAGCGACATCGATCGAAGGAAGAGCAGGGATTCAAACCACGTTCTTTCTTCTCTCTCTCTCCCCGACACCTTCTCCCCCACTCCTTCTTCTCTACGCTCGCCATGCTGTCCCTTTCCCGAATACTGCTGCCTCGTCCGAAGGTGCGTCTTTGTCTCCGATTTCTTGACGTTCCCCCACGCCTTGGCCGCTTGCGGATG
This sequence comes from Orbilia quercus, assembly GCA_036971405.1. Taxonomy (NCBI): domain Eukaryota; kingdom Fungi; phylum Ascomycota; class Orbiliomycetes; order Orbiliales; family Orbiliaceae; genus Orbilia; species Orbilia quercus. The sequence continues at coordinate 829,388 of JAJTUE010000014.1, forward strand.
GCGTTTTCTTCGAATGTCTTAGACTAACCGCCAATTTCATGATTCTATAGCATTTCCTAGGCTTTCTGGACCTCAAAGTCGGAGTCGAACTCATCCTACTATGCTCGTTATTCAACAAGGCTTCAGGCTTCTACGGCCTGTTAGCCATCTTTACCGGTAACTACCTTTTGGCCTCCACATCGCTTCAAAGTACACCGTTGCTGACAACTTTTTCCAAATTAGGTGCTGAGATATCTGCTCTCCAGATATCAATGTACGTCTACTCCGTCCTCGCCGTCTTCTTCATCGCCTGGGTCCAACCGCACATCCGAAAACGAACCCCTTTCCCCGTCATCACCTTTGGCTACTGGTACCTTGTCGACTCCATCATCAACGCCACATACACCACCATGTTTGCTATAACCTGGTTCATGGTCATCTCCGAGCCTCGACGATCGCAAGCCATTACATCCGCAAACACCGCCCCGGGAGTCGGCAGCTCCGGGAAGATGATTGAAGATATCTCGGGTCTGTCCGGTGGTCCGTTCAACCCTGCTGGCGGGCCAGACGGAACCGATACTCCCGCACCATCCTACATCGAAAGCATGTCGACGAACGTTGGCATCGGTGCCGCCTTCACCAGCGGTCTTCACCAACCGGAATCGATGACTAGCATGACGATTATTCTCGGATTGTGGATCATCAGGGCGTACTTTTGCCTTGTTGTCCTGGCCTACGCACGACAGGTCGTTCGGGAGTCCGCCACGCCATCGAGCCCACCGTTCACCGGAAAGAACGGCGAAGGAATCCAGGGTGCCATCGGCAGGACGTTGATCAACATCAACAAGAGATACTGGGAGGGTCCAATCGGATGGTCGACACGACCGATTGTCCCACAGGTTCAGCCGAGGAAGTTCAGGAAGAGCCTAGACCAGAACCGCAAGAAGAGCGACATCATCGTCTAAACCGCCTCATCGGAAGTCCCCCCCTCTCTCTTCTGAACACCGTACCAACTCCCTGCATCACCATCTCTCTTTGGTTTGGCGAATATCTTTGGTTGTCAACGTTTTGTCTCTCTCTCTCGTTCATTACGGGTTCTATTCGGGTGTCTTAATGGCAGGAGCGAGATCACGGAGTCTCAAACCCCTCGCTTCTTTTTTTTTTTTTTTTTTATCTTTATCTTTTCTTTTGGTGTGAAAGTTGTTTTTTTTCCCTTTGTTAATTCCTGTCTTGGATGATTGGTAGAATGGCCGGCGACTGTTTTTTTTTTTTTTGCAAATAACATACCTACACTCTCACACAATCCAACAAGCAAGAATACGCATATATAAATTATATATCTTATTTCCGTATTTGCAGGAGACCCGGCTGTCGAGGAGTGAAAGAGGCCTTAGTTGACGACTTTTTGCCCATCTTTCCCCTCACGACCATTTCTCAAATACAAATGAAAAAGGGACGGTCACAAATCGATCTCCTCCTGTACATTTCCCTTACATTCTCCATCTCGGTCTTGCCTGTATCTTCGTTTGAGGACCTTGAGCAATGTTTTCTTTACCCGCTGTTTCATTCTTGTCAAAAAAAACATAAAGTACCCATCCGTACGCCAACGGACAAAAATAAGTCCGCCGTACCGGACTGCGAAAGGCAAGAAATGAAAGAAGGAGAAGTAGCCTTCAAATAATGCTAATGAATAATATATTCCAAAAAATCACAACCTGCATCCATTTCATCGTAATCCAGTCCTTATCTACTTATTAACAGTAACCACAACCTCCCCACTAGGAATCATAATCCACCCTTCCTCCTCCTCCACCCACGCCTTCCACGCCCCCGCTATCTCCTCCAACTCCTCAATATCATCAACAACACCGCTCCTAAGCGCCAACTCCGCAAAAGAACTCTTCACCGTCCGTTCCGCCCACAACCCACCCCACCACTCCCTCTCCCGCACAGTCGAATACGTCCAACAACTACTCGAACAACAAATATCCTCCCTCGCCACCCCAGCGCGCATAAACCACCCGTGCAACTTCCTCCCCGCGTTAGGATCGGTATTATTATACCCCGCTGTAGCGATATATACCCTCTTCCACCGTTCCAACGCCTCAGATTCCGGAAACCACGTGAAACTCTCGAAATCAGCCTCTCGGGCAGCAATTATCCCGCCGGGTTTACAAACCCTTATCAGCTCCTTGATCGCGTTTAACGGCGGGGTGGGTAAATGCTGTAACACTTGATGGAGATGTATCACGTCGAAGGTGTTATCGTCGAAGGGGAGGTTCGTGATATCCCCCTGTGTGAAGGTAACGGCCACTCCGCGCGATGCTGCGAGTGGGACGCAGGAATCCAGGAGGACGAAGTCGAGACCGGTGATTTGGGTGTTTGGGAGGTGCGCTGCCAGATCGCAGGTTATAGTGCCCGGACCGCATCCCGCGTCGAGGAGTTTACTCGGCTTCGTTGAATTTTTGTAGCGTTCGAGGTGGGGGATTAAGTACGCGGCGGAGTTTTGGAGGGTGCGCCATGTGTGGGAGCTTAAGACGGAGGGATGGTGGCCGTGGATGTAGGCTTGGTCTTTTTTTTCTGACATTATCGGTATATTTGGAAAATATAGCTAATAGAGTGGTTATTATGGAAAGCTGAGATGGTGAGGTTGTGAATTAAAGGTCTTGGCTCCTGGGCGGTGATGTTTGTGAGCTTTTTATAGACGAAGGGTTGAAGCTCAGACGTTCGAATGGGGTTATCCGCTCGTTAATTGCGGTTCTCCGATACCGGAAGTCAACTGGTTTTAACTCCGAGTAACCGATTGTCGAGTGACGTCAGGTAGCGTTTAAGGATCCAGTATTTACTGCTATATTGACGGCATTTACGGCTCGTGGTTTGATACTGCGGCTTCTCGGATGTTACCTGCCTTTGTGGTATTTTGGTGACCACTGCGTTGGGGATATCATGCCATGGGCTTTTTATCTATACTATCCTCTAAAACCTGATTCGAGGCTACTAAATCTAACGGTAACGTTAAAGTACAGGTTTTGTGCGGTTCGGGAGTAAGGTTCACATGCTGATAAGAAACAAGAAGAAAGATATCCATCACCAGAGCGGGCATTGTGTTTCCGGAAATGAAAAATAAAGAGCGTATTGTCCCCACGAACCGGCCTGCAACCTCTACTCCATCAACCAAAGATAAATAGCCAATACCAATGGTATTGATTTTTTAGCTTTAGGCGCCAAAATAAAGGTGGCCTAGACTGGCAAGCAAGGTAAAACGTCATCCAAAAGAACATATAATAATAACAGCCCATGTGCTCGGTGTAAAAGGAAAAAAAGCCCCCCAGTATCAATCAGCGTTAGGCATGGCATAGTCCTCCTCCATTGGAAGGACTCCATTTGGCTTTTTACCCGCCTTTTGCGCTTCCCTCTCTTCCGCCTCAATCTTCCTCATCTTCGCACACTTGCAGATCTTCAGAATATCCTTGGTTGACATACTTTCCAACTTGGCCAGCGCGTGCTTTGCCGCGTTTGTTCGTGAATTCTTCTGCGACGCAGCTTTACCTTCCGCCAGGACAGTGTTGTGGAACATGACACCGCTGAGAACGTAGCTCTCGTCGAGATCCTTGTACTCCTTCGAGAGGATGCGGAAATCAGTGCAACCAAGCTCTGCCATGCGAGTGGTCAAGTGGGTAACAGGGTGGTTCCCGGCGAATGTGTCAAAGATAGACATGTTCACAAAGAAGGGTCGGATATGGGCGCGGAAAAATTCAGTGACCACGTTGTAATCAAAGTCAGAGTCAACGAATATGGCGCCGACGTATGCTTCCAAGATATCAGGAAGAACCTTTGTCGTACAGGTGTCAGCAATTTAACGTCTTGATAATAAGAATATTGAATATAGATACCTTTGGTGGGTTTCCGACATCGATCCAATAGTCAACGGAGTTGTTGGATGCCTCTCTGGCTTCCTCGATCAGTGCTACGTATTCTTGAACCGCCACAATGATCGGAACCCCCATCGCGCGGAGGTGACGATGCAACCCAAGTTTAACGCAGAGAGCTCCTTGGAACCTATTGTTGATCATGCTCATCTGTAGTGGGATATCTTAGAACTTGCAGTCTTCAAATAATCAGGGGGTATCTTACTTTGTGTTCCGTCATCCACTGCGGATCCTTGCTAGGGAATCTCTCCCACAGGTCTTCAACGCAAGCCATATCGATCAAAGCGTCGCCTAAAAACTCCAGCCTCTCATAGCATGGAATCTTCTCCCACGAAGCCGGGTATGACGGATGAGTGAAGGCTGATCGTAGTAATCGTGGGTACTTGAACTTGTACCCCATGGACTGTTCGATCTGGTCAGCTAGTTCTTGCTGAGAGGCAGTAACCTTTTCCGTCTGGTATTCCGGCAGTTTGTAGAGGCGAAAGTAGTCTTTGAAGCTCTGGATTTGATGTTGTTCGCTCTTCAAGAGAGCCGTCACCATTCGGGCAGCTTTGTTAAGACCACCATTGCACAATGCAGCACCGATTAAAGCTTCGCAGACGTCGGCGACTGATTTGTCACTCAAGCGATGCGTTCGATGCGATTCAGCCTTCCCGACAGCCTTGCCCTTGATGAGTGTTATCATCGGGTACCAAAGGCGTCTGTAAATTTTATTAGTGGTCGGCTCCTTTCTCTCCCTTATTCAATGCTATCGAAAGACCTACCGTGAAAACCCCTCCGTCTGAATATATTTATATAACTCGAAATCCTTCGCCTTGTTGAAAAGATTCGAGTTACACACCAGATGCATTCTGTTGACATGGTATTCAAATTCATCGTTCTCAGGCTTGCTTGCATAGAGTGCGATTGTGACACCCAACTTCAAAAAACAGTCTGGAGACTTTATCAGCAAAGTTCCAAGCGAGCAATCTGGATGTTCGTATTCCACGCTTACCCCCCAAGAACTCGAGACGCTCGTAGTTAAGTGACATTCCACGTCTCTTGTTCTTCTGTTCCTCCGCATGTTCCGACGTATTATCGGAATCCTTGGTAATCGCCTCAAGAGCGATATTCAGGTCCAATTGTACACCCAAGATGTTACAGACATCATGTGCGTGCAGGTACGCATCCAACCTGGTTATGATGGCAGGAAACAACAAACCCATTGTGCAGAACTTAGCTGGCAACTAAATTTTCTTGGTGAGAAAAGTTCAAAAAAATAACATTAGGGGTTCAAGACACGACTTACTGGTGATATCCTAAAGGGTGAAGGAACGATGTATGCCAATGTGTTTTGTGTCTTCTCACGCTCGGTCGGTCGTTCGAGGAAGTTGAGTCGGTGCAATACACGATCTGCAACGAAGACTGGCTGGTTGGGTGGAAGGGCCCCAACCCATCTCTGCCATCCTTTTTTTCCTGCGGAGTAGCTGTAATCGATAATATTTACTGTATGGGGGGCATTGGAAGCGCCTTCGGGGATGGGATCGTATGGATGGTACTTGGGTTCAGAATCCAAAATGTAGAATCTACGGGATCCTTGGCGGCGGTCGATAGCAAATTTCCCAATATAAAACTCTGGCGGTGTCGTCCCAATGTCGAAAGAAACCTCGGGGTTCTGATATACATCTTCTATGAGCTCCCAGTCGATCATATCGGCTATGGAGGATGCCGATGTAACAGTTTTATTTAATTTAAGAGGGAGAATCCAATACGGAAGAGTTTCGGAGTCAACCTGGAACTCCTTGTGGAAGATATCAAGGAAGAATCGATAGGTGAAATTGTTGAACCTCTGAACGTCTGTCTCGCCGCAAATGATGGGGTCATCCATTGTCACACAGTCGCAAAGGGATTGCCCTCCTCGGTCGAAATAGAGAGGAAATGATGGAAAGTTGGGGGGCCTTTCTCGGGTTGCCAAACAGATGCCCTGACTCGGTTTCTCCAACTCTCTTGGGTTCCGGAGCGTTAGACATGTAACCCACAGCCTGGTCGGAACGGGAGGTTCTTTGCGCTCCCAAAACGACGGCTTGATGAGACAAGGGTATACATTGGTCTTATGGGAGTCCAAAGCGAGGCGGGCGTTTTCGTTATCAGGTCGGGTGTGCGCTTTGCGTTCCGGCATCAAGTAGTCATCCAAGTGCCCCCGGCGGTGCAACTCCTTGCAAGCTTCGAAAGCTGCTAGTTGTTTTGCCTTTGCTTTAGACCTACCAGATGTTCCCACTTGAGATCCGAGGTGAGACTCCAGTGGCAGCTTGACCTCACATCTAAAACCGCCGCCACCAGGTACGATTTCGCAGATGTAAACCGCACGATCAGTCGTCATACCCTTCTCGTCTCCCTAAGGAATGTATATTAGCAATGAATTCATCATCAAAGAAAGTCAAATAGAAAAGGCGAGCTTACAAGATGATCAATGTATCTATTCAAGACCTGCATAGCAGAATTGAGCGTAAGTTTGGCACCAGTTCCCTCGACCATGTACGCGATACTGTCCGTGGGGTCGGAACCTAAAATATCGACAGGTGCTTCCTTGTCAAGTAGTCTGTCTTCGGGTAGCTGCTGGCAGAAGTTTTTCATGACTTTCTCTGCCGCTTGCCCATCTTGAACGGCTTGCTTGTGACTCCAATTGTCCTTTTCAACCATGTGTATATACTGCGATGCCCTGTGACGAGCTCTCCCACGAGATTGAATATATTGAATCATGGTGTCGTACAAGTCAAATCGGACGACCAGGTTGCAATCAGGAACGTCCAACCCTTCTTCTGCTACAGCGGTTGCGATGAGACAGTTCGTCACACCCTTTCTGAAATTGTAGAGTGCCAAAGTTTGTCTCCTGAAAGTCATGGCATCGGTTGCGAGCTGACCGCTTGAGCCCACAAGGGCGCCCACTCTGATGAGCTTGTCTCTACCGGACAACGCGAGTATCAATTTGAAGATCGCTTCGATACATTGCACTGTGTGGCGTCTTTGGACAAAAATGATGCATTTGTAGTCAGGGTGCGACTCAAAAGTAATGACGAGAAATTTTAGCAAAATGTAGAGCTTTGGGGCAAAAGAATCGAGATCCGCTTTGGGTGGTTCGAACTTGTGGTTCTCAATGACCGCTCTGGCTTCCTTGATCATGCGAATCTCCTCGTCGATGTCTTCGGTCTTATCCGAAAGACCCAGATGGCGATTCATCGATGCTTTGGCTCCTGCTCTACGCTCCTGTCGTGCTGATTCTAACTCGGTCATACTGATTTCCCATATGTAATCTGAGCACCAGGCACCGAGATCATTGATTGCAACGTCTTGAACAAAGCGAAAGATCCTCTCCACGCATTTCGCTTTCTTATAGGGAAGCAACTTGGTGTTGAGTTCTGTCAGAGGTGGATTCTTGACTCCAATGTACTCTAGTGTCATCTCCTCTGGTTTGGGCAAAAATCTCTTCATGAGAGCCGGGTCACTCGTGGTGCAGATTCGACTATGCAGAAGACGCTCCAGCTGTCTAGAGTATGAATTAGAGATAGTTCTCAGATGATGCAATTTCTAATTTGGGGGGGGGTTTCACATACTGTGCGGCCTTAACAACATCAACACGGGCGTCTACTGGAGAGGCTGTCATTCCGAATATTCGAGGTCGATTCTTCTCGACTTCTGGCTCGTAGAACTCTCTCATGATTCTGTGATTTGGTTAGATGGGTTTCCGCAATTCATTTAGAGATGAGATATCTATTTACCTTGCGTAGGCATGTTGCTTCTTTGTGTGATGGCATTCATCAAAGATGAGTAGACTGAAGTCACTCATTTTGAGGAAAGAATGCGTCAAACAGTTGAAAATAACATCGGCAGTGGCGACAAAGATTCTGTCCGAATTTAGTTTTGCTTCCCACTGCTCTCGTTTCCACATATCCGTGTTCATATCACCGCAATATTTCCCAACTTGCGCGTCCAGATTGCACTCCAGGACAGCGGCTTGTTGAAAAACCAGCGTGACCGAATTGACCTATAATTTTTTTGTTAGAGCCAAGGAGTAGCAAAACGAACAGCAAGGTGGCTCAGGGTACATACTAGGAAGACACATATTTTTGGAGGACGGCCGTTAGCTCGTTCTTCAAGCTCTTGGTCAAGGATCCAACGGATGAGGAGAGTTGCAATGAGAGTCTTTCCTGATCCAGTATCAAGCACTGCGATGGTGTTCTGCTGTTTAGCTTTCTCGAAAAGTTCCAGCTGGTACTCTCGAGGATCCGAGATGATTTTTTTGGCAGAATTTGAGAGCAAAGTTCTGATGGAGGTTAGCTCCGCATCTTGGACCGGATCTTTCTTTTTCTTCGGGGCATGCAGGAACTCGTAAGTGCGTTTGGAGAAACTAGGATGAGGGGTTAGGACAAGAATGTTTGGTGTTTTTTCTCTCAAGAGGGATTCTTACTATTCGTCAAAGGTATTTTTCTGTTGAACTTTCCTAGTACGTTTGGTTTCATTGAGGACTTCTGAGTCATGTTCGTCCTCCTCATCGGTACTTTCTTCGATGCCAGGCTCAGCTGCATCGTTGTCAGAACCCACATCGTCATCACCGTCAACAGGACGGGAATCGTATTGGGTATCAGGCGGCGAGAGAGCTTCGTGGTCCCGGATGAGTGGAGAAATCGGTTCAGGAAGTCTATCCGCTAAGGACTGTGCCTGTGCCTCCAACATATGTTGCATGTCGATGCGAGTCATGGCAGGAATATCGGGAGCATTGGTCATGCAGATATCATCGTAGTCCTCAGAGGAGGTAGAAGAAACTGGAATAGAAGAAGAAGAAGACATTGTGGCGGCGGGGTGGAGATGGAAGGATGAAAGGATGGATGAAGGGTTTTAGGTCTTTTATATGTCTGGCGTAGATATGTGGATATCACGAAGACTGTCTCGTAAACCAGACTGGAGAGCCTGAAGGAAAGTGGTATGGAGTGTATACAGGAGGAGCTTGAATGGTTAGCTGCGATGTGGGCGGACTGGGATGTTATGAATGGGTAACGCTACGTTGGAGGGTGTAGATGCAGGTTATGGAATAAAGATGAAGGAAGATGGAGGAAGGATAGAGAATAGACGGTGATAAAGGAATCAGAAAGAAAGAGACGATGCATATGTAAATAATGATATATATCCTCCTCCTCCTCCTGCACCTACCCTGCACGCTCTTGCACGCTCTTCTCTTCAGGCGCAATATAATCAGAACGATCCAGCTATTAGCGCGCAACAGCGACGACGACGAAGAAGACTCGGGGTAGACCGAGAAATGTATGCAAACCCGAAGCAGCTTTGCAGCGCGAGAATGTTGAAATAAACGATCAAAGGGAAAGATAAGAGAATAAAAGAAACCGGCGGGTAGAGAGCAGCTAAGTAGTAGGCGCCGAGGGAGCAACTGCTTCAAGGCAAAAAGCTTGATCGAGTAAGAACTGGGCTGAACTAGATCTAATCGATTCCCATTGTTCGAACGAGCGTCCGTGCTTCGACCAATAGATAAATAATAATATACTACTCTCTCTGGGGGGTGTCCAACAGGTCAGGCACCGCAACCGAATTAAATAAAATTAATAAGCAAAGTCCGGAGCAGGTCGAGTGTGAGTGCGAATAGTCGTGGTTCAGCACGGCACGGTTAGCTGCAGCCGCGCGAGGGAGCGAACGAACTTTCAGGCATGCAAAGAGTATTCCCATTCCCATTCCCATGGCCCCCGTCTTTCCGGTGGACGGTTTGATTGGCCGGGGCCCGGGCTTAGCACCGGGTGGGGCGCTGTTTGGCTGTTTGATGGATCTCATGATCGAAAAGCAGCCTGCAGTTTTTTTGTGTTGCCCCCGTTGTTCCTAGAAAAAAGCAAGTATACCGTTGTAGCTCTTTTCTCTGTGACTCGTTCGGGCGACTCGTTCAACCATCCACCACCTTTCTTCTCGTCACGAACTCCACCACCATCGGCCTCATCGACACCGTCGGCGCGTCGCAGCCAATCGCGCATCCTTCTCAGCTTACTCCTCCAACCGCCAGGAGCACACCTACACCATCTTTCTACTCAGTTATAGTCATCATTTCGGCACCGTCCTTCGGGAAGCAGTCAATATGCCAGTCGTCAAAGGTACGTGTTTTTCTTTTGCTCATTCCATCTCCCCTATCATCACCCCATTATGCGTACGACTCTAACAAATTTCTCACAGGTGGTGTCTGGACCAACGTCGAGGACGAAATCCTCAAAGCCTCGGTATCGAAATACGGTCTCAATCAATGGGCACGTGTGTCGTCCCTGCTTGCGCGAAAAACTCCGAAACAATGTAAAGCGAGATGGCTCGAATGGCTCGACCCTGGTATTCGCAAGGTACGGTCAAAATCTTCCCATTAATTATAACCACGAACGGCCCGCTAATTGGGGATGAACAGATCGAATGGAGCAAAGAAGAAGACGAGAAACTCCTCCATCTCGCAAAGCTGATGCCCACGCAATGGCGAACCATCGCTCCCCTCGTCGGTAGAACGGCCACCCAATGCCTCGAACGATACCAAAAGCTCTTAAGCGATGCCGAAGCCAGGGAAAACGAAGAACTGGGGCTCGGTGGTCCTGATGGCGGCGAGACGTCTGCTCCAACAGCGGATCAGGTCCGGAAACTGAGGCCCGGAGAGATGGACCCCGATCCGGAGACCAAACCGGCCAGGTACGTTCGAGCCCTTCGAATCAATAAGCACAAGTTGGAAGGATTACTGACTCTCCGTGTAGACCTGATGCTATCGACATGGACGAAGACGAAAAGGAGATGTTGAGCGAAGCACGTGCCCGTCTTGCGAACACCCAGGGTAAAAAAGCGAAACGCAAAGCCCGAGAACGACAATTGGAAGCCTCACGACGACTGGCCGTTCTCCAGAAACGACGCGAATTGAAACATGCCGGTATCAACATCAAACTCACAAACAGGAAGAAGGGCCAGATGGATTACAATGCCGACATTCCATTCGAGAAGAAACCCACCGCAGGATTCTACGACACATCGGAAGAGCAGGTACGGAACGAAAGGTCTTTACAAGCGTTCGATCCTCGCAAGGCAGTCGTCCAATCGAAACGAAAGGGTGACCAGGATGACGAGAACGATCCAAAACGTCGCAAAAAGGGTCAAAGTGCCGACATCCAGGCCGCGAAAAAGGCCGCTCAATTGCAAAACATGCGGGAGAAGGAACAGATGAGTAAACGAAAGATGCTCGTTCTTCCTTTACCACAGGTCGGAGATTCCGAACTGGAGGATATCGTCAAGATGGGCATCGCAGGTGCCAGCGCCAACAGACTGGCCTCTTCCAGCGAAAACGAGTCCACAAAGGGGTTGGTTGGCGACTACACCAGTGTCCTCAACAATGGCTTACCGATCCGGACCCCACGGGCGCCACCTCAGGAAGACCATATTGCGAACGAAATCCGTAATATCCGTGCTTTGACAGAGACGCAATCCTCGCTTCTAGGAGGAGAGAACACACCTCTGCATGAAGGCAAAGGTACCACCGGTTTCGAAGGCATGACCCCGAGACGGTCCGCGATTGTTACTCCGAATCCGATGGCCACGCCTCTGCGACCTGGAATGCCTGGTGCTACACCTCTTCGACCTGGTCAAACTCCTCTGCGTACCCCTCGTGATACCCTTGCGATCAACGCCAACGGCTTCAGCAGCTATCCCGGCGAAACTCCTCGAGAGCAGAAAATGAGACTCTCGTCTCAAAAGTCGCAACTTCAAGTCGGTTTTGCCAGTCTTCCAAAACCCAAGGAATCAGAGTGGGAGTTCGAGTTGCCGGAAGAGGACGCGGACGGGGAAGCTACGGGAGCTGATGTCCCCGAAGAAGATGCCGAAATTCGTGACCGACGCCTGAAGGCTATGAGGGAGGCACAAGAACGGCTGGAATTCGCAAGAAGAACGCAAGTCGTGCAACGAGGCCTGCCGCGACCGACAACACTCAATATCGATGCTCTGTATGAGACCCTCGCTACGAATGGAACTTCGCCAAGCGAACTTATCCAAAATGAAATGTCGCTGTTGATTGCCACTGACGCGATGAAATTCCCAGTGCAGGGTGGTAAAGTTACCGGCATTCCAAAGTCATTGAAAGAGGTGGACGACGATTGTTTGCAAAAGGCACGATTGGAGATTCTTGTCGAACTGCCCGCCGATCTGCTAAAGACGATGAACAAGACGTATGAAAACGAGTGGGAGAGTAGATATAGTACTGGCGGACTTCCGGGGTTGGATGGGTACGCAGACGAGGAGGAGGATCACACGCCTGTGATGTCCCATATCTTCAACGTAAGTGTCTTACATCATGAGTTCCCGGGATTACGACAGAATGACTAACAAGTATCACTACAGGCCGTCCAATCGAATCTGATGAAGAATGCGGAAGCGGGTAACAAGATTGAGAAGAAACTGGGCTTGACTCTTGGCGGGTATCAGAACCGTCAGCGTATTCTCGCTCAAAAGATCATAGACGCGTACGCTGCTGTCGTTGATGCGAAGGATAAATTGGATGGCTTCAGGACATTGGCTATTTCCGAGGAGGATGCGATACCCAGACGTCTAGACGCTCTACGAGAAGAAGTCGCGTTTATGCAGAAGAGAGAAGTTGAGGCGCAGGCGATCTATAGGACGAGGAAAGAGGAGCTGGATAGCCTGGCGGGGAGATCGATGGTTATTAATGGGACTGCGTAGACTGGTTGATATTTGCTTTCTTGTGGCTTGTGTTAATTTTCGATCATAGAATGAAGAAAGATTAACAATTGAATTATTGCTTGGAGTTCTTTTCGATGTATCGCTATATTAAAAGTATTTAAATTGTAGTTTCAAAAAAAAGAATCTCATTGATTGGTAAAATTAATTGATCAAGATAAGACATTTCCAGTCCGCAGAGTTTGGATTTGTAAGGCAGCCTGACAGCAGCAACTCAAAAGGTACCCGATGTCGCCCCAATCCGACATCCCACTTTCCTCAGCAACATCAACTTCCCGATGGTCACGTTTGAACCGCCACCAGAGCTTTCGCTCAAAGATCCGCCTGCTGTAGCGCCCCAACTGGTAGCACCAGAGCCTGGTAAGCATAAACGACGTCTCTATAATGCATACCATCATAATTCTAAACTCTAATCGCTAACCATCAATCAACCGTCTACAGAGCACTGTCCGGGACCAGAATCTCAAAATGCAGGCAAATCAGTTAGTCTACCCTCCCACCATTCTACTACAAAACTTCACATACCTAACAATACTCCAGGACGCCTGCGAAGGCTGCCCGAACCAAAAAATCTGCGCCTCAGCACCTAAAGGCCCCGACCCTGACGTCCCCTTCATAACCTCCCGCCTATCCGGCATCCGTCACAAACTCCTAGTCCTAAGCGGCAAAGGCGGCGTCGGCAAATCCACCTTCTCAACAATGCTCGCCCACGGGTTCGCATCCACCTCGTCAGAGACGCAAGTAGGCATAATGGACATCGACATCTGCGGACCCTCAATACCCAAAATGCTCGGCGCGGAGAACGAAAGCATTCACGTGAGCAGTTCCGGTTGGAGTCCCGTTTACGTGGCGGATAACCTCTGCTTGATGAGTATTCAGTTCATGTTACCGAACCCTGACGACGCGATAATCTGGCGTGGGGCGAAGAAGAACGGGATGATTAAACGCTTTTTGAAGGATGTGGAGTGGGGTCAGCTCGATTGGCTTGTCGTCGATACCCCGCCGGGGACGAGTGATGAGCATCTGAGCGTTAATACTTATATGCGGGAGTCCGGGGTTAGTGGTGCTGTGGTGGTGACGACGCCACAGGAGGTCGCGCTGTTGGATGTTAGGAAGGAGATTGATTTTTGTAGGAAGGCTGGGATTCGGGTTTTGGGTATCGTGGAGAATATGTCGGGGTTTGTGTGTCCGAATTGTAAAGGGGAAAGTCAGATATTTAGGCCGACGACGGGGGGTGGGGAGGCGCTGGCGAAGGAGGTGGGTGTGGAGTTTTTGGGGAGGGTGCCGTTGGATCCGAGGATTGGGATGGCTTGTGATTATGGGGAGAGTTTCTTCGATGCGTATCCGGACTCGCCGGCGTGTAAGGCGCTTATCGAGGTCGTTGAGAAGGTTAGAGGACTAGTCGGCGACGGCGACGACGTAGACGGGTGATTATAAGGAATATTGGGATTTAGGAGGTATCGCCGGTAAATTGTTTATTGTTATTAGAAATGGCGCTGCATCACGGGTATCATTATTAAAAATATATATCAGACACTATAATTACATTTTCGCTTTGATGATGTTTTAATATCACTCATCCGTCATCTCGACATCCTTACCCTCACCGGTTGAGCTTGTCGACTGGACTTTATCAACAATAAACTGGACTCTCTCCTTCGCTGCTTCATTGAGGACCCCTCTCGACGACCGAGCAGCAGCAATGGCTTCATCCACCAACTCATCCATATCTGCTGTTCCGTTCTTCGTGCCCAAATTCCCCGATATCCACAGCTCGCTCACTTCATCCCTCGCAGCCATATACCCAACGACACAGGTCGCCAGATGCGCCTTCCCATCCGGTGGTGCCACGGGCGGATCTTGCACGTATACTTTCCCACCAGCATCGCTCCCAGCAACTCCCTTCCCCTTCCTAGCAGCACCTTCATCGACAAAAGCACTCGCCACCCCACCGCTAACCAAATCGAACATTTCTATCCCCGCGTCCGCCAGAGCCGCCGAAGCAGCAGTGATACACCCGGCCAACACGACGCCCAAAGCCCTCTCAGCCCGTCCTACATCCCAAAACCTCGGTTCGGACGTCGTCGTCTTGCCGTCCTTCATGTAGACAGTATTAACTTCATCCCCCTCATCTTCGGAATCCAGTATCGTAACCACGACTTCGATCCTACTTTTCGGGTATAGTTCTCGTCGGATGGCGCCCACCAGGGCCTGGTATAATCTGCTCCCGATGTCTCGTTCCGATGAGTCGCGGATGTACCCTCTTCGAGCTGTGGATGCGAAGGGTGCGAATTTTACTTCTGTGGTGAGGATCGCTTGTGCGGCGAAGGGAGTGGCGGAGGTACGTGGGAGAGGACGCGGGCCCAGGACGGAAACGGAGAGTTTGAGTGGTGCAATTTCGAGGAATGATGATCCTGTGACGGATGAGATGAGGCCGGTGCGAAGGACTATTTTGATTTTGGGATTGTTAGCTTTTGTTAGGCAATCGCTCGGGTTTATATTGGAGTTGAACGAACGTACAGATTTTGCGGATTTCGTTTGGCGGTCTGGATGCTTGCTGGGGCTTTATTTGCTCCAATGAAGTAGAAAGGAAGACCGGCTGCGTGGTTCCATGAGACGGTGGGTTATTTCGCCGCCTGTCGGGCGCTTTAGCTGCCATTTTTATGTGAAGATTCGGTGAAGTTGAAGAAGAGCGCTGGAGATGAAGGTGTTGAAGGACGTTGGAGGTTGTTTGTGGTGGTTGCAGGGTATCGCGTGTTGTTCTGTGCTGCTTAAGAATAATAATTTTTTTTGTGGATTGGAAAAATTCGTTTCCTCTTTCTTCTCTCCACCATCCATCTTATCATCCATCATCAACCTTAGTCGGCCACCAAACTCCACTTCGCAGACCGTGTTCGAGAAGCCGGTCTTCTGGTGAACAGGTATGTATCTCTCTTATGCTGTTATTCATTATATTCTGCATCGTCTCTTTCACATGAGGAAACCTTACACATACATGTTCTGGCGAAGCGATTCAGTTCGCATTCTATGAGCCATCGAACCATTACATGCACTACCATCTGACCTTTTATCTTTACCATCACATCTTGTCAATTGCCATCTCTTCAATCTTGTCGACGAGTGACGCTGACCGGACAAAGTGTTAGGGTGTACTTTACCTCAGCGATGCGTACATAGCCGCTGCACAATCTTCCTCTGCGGATGTAGGAACGGACACTATAATATATCATCTTCGGATGACTACGACTCTCATATAGACGATTGCCACGATTGCCGTCAAGTAGGTACCCTTCTTGTTGCAAATATGCCCAATCTTGCCATTCTGTATTTATTTCATATGATGAGAAACACATCAATATACAGTTCTGCTTCTGAACCAAAAGCTGAAGCCAACGATATACCAAATGATACAAAACCTCTGATTTAAAACATATATATATATATATTCTTCACCATTTACCCTTCAATTTCGTTCTCCTTGGACAAAAGACTGACATGTGAAAAGAATTCTTTATAGCATCTATCGGATTTGTGTTAAATACAGTCAAGGTTAGATAATAATCCTAAACCTACCAACGAGCCACCGCCACCACCATATCTATCATGATGACACCTAGTCAATCCATTCGACGAATGCTCTCTCCACCCTGCGCTCTTGCTCCATCAACCTTTGCGACCACCTGGATGTCCCCCTCACACGGTGCCCATCAAGCTCTCTACCCGACCACCTACAGTAATTCTCTCACTGTAGTCGTGGAAGGACGGATAACATGAGAATGGGCTGTCGTGATTCGGGCTCGAGAGAACCCGTGAGCCCTGAGTCGGACGTTTTGATTCCGGTGTGGTTTTCGTTTAAAAGTGTTCTTGGGTTCAAGTCAGAGTTTGTACGGGCTTTGTATCGGAAGTCCAGCCGGTTCGTCGGTCGTCGAGGAACGTCTGTGCTGGGTGTGTACGATCGGAGTGTATGAGCGAGGAGTAAACCGGCTTTTCTGACCCAGATTATTATTATACTATCTTTTTGAACTTACCTGCGGTGGCTTATTGGCATCTATCTATCTTCTTCTTATCAAGAAGCTAACAACGTTGGTAATCGTAACAGATAAGACGAGATGTCTACCCCGTCGTTCTTGGCGCAGCTGAAGGATGTTCAGGACGCGGTCCTACCTCTCCTTGTCCCCCCCGCTTCAACATTCACCACTCCCCTCCTCAACAACTTTGCGTCGTCACACGACCCGTTGATGGAGAGTGACTCCCTATTCACCGCCAAGGCAGATATAAGCACCGCTCATGTTGAACTCGACGCCACTCTCCGAATGCTCGCGAGAAATGCCGCAGCCGAAGAAGCCTCCGAGGAGGTAGTACCGGGTGACTTCCAAACAGCATTCGGAACCAAAGATCCGGCTTCGGACGCGAAGCAGCTATTGGAGATGGTGAGGCGGGGGAAGCTACGGTCGAAGCTTAGAGGCCTAGCCGGTAGCGGTCAAGCCGACGGCGAGAATTCGCCACGCAGCCATACATCCATTACGAGGGCGTCAAGGCTTCGAAAAGAGACATTTGATAAAGAGATAGAATATGAGGAAAAGGAAGCCTTGGAGGATTTCAAACGACGGTTGAGGGAATCCGTGTTACAGACGTGATGATATTTGGAATTACCCTGGTTACAACCGGTTTTTACCCATCTCGTCGATAGCCCACGCGACGGATAGTTCACCACCCCTCTGCACTGGCGATTGGTGGGGAAATGTGGGGGTGCTACAGTCGCAAAGCTTTAGCTTGTAGTTTATGGCTCTTTGTTTCCTGAGCTCTGGTGCCTATCGTGCAAGCTTATCCCTCAGCATATTTCTCTTTCTGAAAAGGATAAAGCGTCACATGTGAAAATTCGCCGGAAAAAACTCATCGCAGAAGAAAAGAATGCGGCATTTATTCGTTTATTATTTTAGTTCAAGAGTAGGTGTCCCTGAAACCCCTCGCCTAGTCGAATACGATCTGCACCTGCATGCATGCAGGAGAATAAGGATTTTATATTTTAACGTCTTTTTTTTTTTAAAAAAAAAAAAAAAAAATTTATATTAGAAAAGAAGAGTTCATGTACGTCGGCGTGCGTGGGTCTAAGCGAACCCGAGCGAGCGAAATATATCAAGTTTAAGGTTTCACCAGGGCAGATGTGGATTCCCTTTGAGGCTGTGCTGTGATATATCTCGTGCTCTGTATTCTCGTTTTGGTAATCGTGATTTCAAGTCGCAGCAGCTCTGTTTCTTTAGCTAAGCATGTATAATATATGCCTCATATAAAAAGTCTTGTATAGACGACGGTGGAGGAAACTGATCTAGCGCAGGTTAGCATGTTGCATTGGAGAGGTTTCCGCCGGGTATTGATAGAATTCGAGGGTGTGGTGCTTACCATGGAATGCTGAGGCGCAGGAGAAGCTGAAGCCTGGTGATATTGTTTTGCGAGAGTATTAAAACATCCTTGTTGCAAATGTGAGTCGGGAGGAATTCTGGAAAAAATTGTTTATTATTTAGTTTAGTCTCGTGCACGAGACTAGAGCTATCGATGAGGGATTATTATATATTAAAAATATCCAATGGAACTCAAGAGAATGGACATTATTATTTGCAATTGCCGAAAAAGAGCTCGAGCTCTACATCTTGATAGTTAAAAGTCTCATCACGAGCGCTTCGGATGGTTATGTTTCCGTACATTTACGTGGGTTGGTAATTGAGCATTCGTAGTCAAGCTGGCTGAGTTTAGCTGCGCCGGTCGTGGCAGGCTAGCTGAGCGGCTAGCCACCAGCTGGTAATATAATATTTGGTCATCGATGCAATTGATACCGGATCAGCTCAGGAAGATCCGTAATGTCAGACATGTTGTCCGCTTTCTCCGTCATACGAAGATTGGGCCCATTAGTTAAAGTCAAAGCTTAGGGTCGAGTGCCACAGCGATTACAATTGTAATGGGAATGCATGTTTTCAATACTTTTCACATTTCATGTCGCCTAACTAGAGGCGTAGTTCGGTTGGATCCACGTTTGTGCTGCGAAAGGATATCTCCTCGTGTGACTGACAGACGGTTCACATGGCAAGTTCCAAGGTTTTTCCCTGGACGATAGGGAGATAGAAATGTCGCAATTGATGCAGTTCTGTTATCATGGGTCACGGCTATCAAGAGGTTACGCCAAAGCTTCTGGAGATTAAAACGTCGGAACCATCTTGTAACCTGGACCTGCCGTCTTTGATCGGTAATTCGCACCGACAGTAAAAATAACGGACTTTTGCTTTTCGATTTTCCTGCGTCGTGAGAAAAGAAAAGAAAATGCCGCTGGTAATCGAATGATGATGGTCCTGCTAAGCTACACCCAAGTAATGCCGAGATCCCTTTGCAAGATTTAATTTTTCTCAGGCGCGAAAGAGAAAAGAAAACTGAGCTGAAAACGTCACAAACGGAAAGGCCAAGAGGCAACGTTTCTGTCGGGTCGAAAGATTGGAGGGCTAGTCGATCGCCACCGACCCACCGACCCTCGTGATGTGCCGCCTTGGCCTCATTGAAATCCTGTAAAAAGCAGTCGAAAAGTGCTGGTTTGGTTTTCGAATTGTCGATGCGGGGGGTGTCCGTCGGCAATGTCCTTGGCCCTTTTTTTTTGGTTAATTTTAAATTTCCCTGAACATCGATAAGTTTCGAGTGATAGGCCACTGGCCGGTAAATACATGACAGTATTGCCCGAAGATCGCGAGTTTGGCGCTGACGGGGTTCGAATATGCTAAGAAAACCAATTACCAAGTCTAGGAGAAACGAGGCTAAAAATGATTTTAGAGTTCCTTTTTTGTGCTCTTTTGGAGCGTGAATCCGCTGTTCCTCGTTGGATCTTAGCAGATATACTGGAAATGGGGTATATCAATCGTTTCAAGAGAGATAATCCCAACTTTGGGTAATTGTAAACGTCGGTGAGAGGAGCAATGATATCGATATCGAGAGGGCTGAACGAATCAGGGTAGAATGGCCCCGTTGGTCCATGCACCTGCTCGCTTGGATTGGTTGTGTACCCCGGCGGAAGTACCTTTTTCCCTCGATTCTGTCATCGATTTGAAGGTTCGATAAACGATGCACGGTGATTGGGTCGGTAAATCGAACCATTTCCAATCAGAATGAAAAGAGACACTTGATAAAATAGAGAAGAAAAATGAAATAAAAAAAAGCTTGAGACCTCGATACTTTTAGAGGAAAGAATGCAAATGGGCTGTGCAATGCGCATGTCTGTGTGACAAGAGAAAGCGAACGACACTTGGCGGGGAAAGAGAACCTAGACCTTTCACCGACTGTGGGGAAGAGGGACAACTGAGACCCACCATCCAAGCCTGCTTCTGATTCGAGAGTTTGGCAAAAGGTTGGCAAGGATTGTGAGAGGCGAGATACGTCTAGACAGTCGTTTATGCACCGTTAGGGTGCAGCAGGTGTGGGCTGCAGACATGGGAGGCCCTTAGCGCTGCTTTTTTCTTTCGATGTTCAGTTCCGCTGCACGGTGATGTATGGATACCCACGAGCAGAGTACCGCCGTCGTGGTCGTCGTGGTCTTGTATCGATGCTTCTTTCTTATCGCTCCTGCTGCAGGGTAAAGAGAAGGATGTCTCTCACGACTTCGAGCGGGTTTTAGTAATGGCATGTGCATGTCGAGATAGAGCCAGAGTAGAGTACCCAGTCGAGAGAAGGAGAGGCTACCACACCATTAATTAAACAAAGACAGGCGTCGTCATATATTTCCGAAGGACACGGAGACCGGTGGAAGGTACCGTCTACCAGCTGAGTTGATAGCATGCGAGTGTTTGATATTCGCAAATTACGGAGACAGTATATAAAATATATCGCCATAAATATTGAATAATATGATAATATTAATAATATCTGTTATAATTTTATTATAAGAATTAATAATTCATAATTAATTAATAAGGCATATCAGCCAAGTGTCCGCAGAGAATTGACATTTGCTTTCGTCTTCATCCTTTCAACAGGATACCATTGCGATACGCAGCCAGCCCAACTTCACTCCAACCACACTCATTTCCACCGATAAAACCCACAGGTATCGGTACTTCCTCGAGTACGTACCGTCTGTGTGAAAAAGAAAGAATTGAACCCGTCGACGGAGACACCCTTTCCCTGGAAAGAAAAAGAAAGAACGAACAAACAAGCGTCATTCCTGTCCCTCGTTCCGGTCTAGCTCAGATCAGGTGCATCCCACCCTTCCCCGAAGGCCAAGGTACCGAACCAACAGGCAGTTAGTCTGCGAATAGGTACGTACTCGACAACTGATCGTCTGCAGCCCTTCATTCGGTCGAGGTTCTTCTCTGTGGTATTCTCTGTCTGACTCCTGGGCGGTTCCATTTCTGTTTGCAGCCCAGCAGGATCGAACTTTCACAAAGGGTATATAAGCCCCGTCGTCGCCCTCTCGTTCGTCGATGCTTTCAACTCAAACTCTAATATCTTTATCCAATTTCTAGAAAAAGATAAAATATCTGTAATACGATCCATAATCGCACAATTCAATCAATCTATACATTTTGACAAATCGAAAAGACCAGACACAAGTTTAAAGTAAAGAAACCACTTGGTGCCTCGTTTTCCCCAAATTACTCTCTTTTTTCCCACATATAAACCTTCATATATCCCACCGAGACCTTGCACCTAACATATCTACCTATATTATGAATTTCTTGAAGAACACCAGCATGTCGGCTGCCGAGCCAAAGACCATACCCGAGGCTGAGTCTCCCACCTTCAGAAACGCCCAGTCTCTGGAAGAGAACTCCCCCGTTAGCCCCACGTTCGATAACGTTCCACGACGAACCAGCGGTGGTGAAAACCCCAACTTCAAATACGACATGTTTGGCTCCAGTCAGCCCGAAGCCGACATCCAAGATGCACCCACAGCTATGAGGGACAGAAGAATGTAAGCACAACATCGACACCCTCACACCCATGTCCCAGTGCCGCTGTTTCATGACGTCACAATGATGATGACAACGCTAACTCACCTTTTTTTTGCCTCTTACAACAGGTCGAAAGAATGGGATGCTAGCAAAGTACCACCATCCCGATTCCAGAAACGAGCCGGCAGCATTCATGCCACCCCAGCCAGCCGTGACGGCCATGTAGATCGCAACGATCGGTCCAAATTGTTTGAACAGTTAACGAACAAAGGAAAGAAGGGCGAGCGAAGAAAGAGTCAATCCTAGATGGGTCGTCTCATCGAGAACTCGCCGGCACCAACCCCACAGAAGATCTGAACCAGCATTAATTGATGCGTTCCCTTATCTTCTCCCCTGCCACCGCGCCGACCCTTCATCATCTTGTTTTTCTTTAGTTGTTTCTTACTTGAATGGTGCACGCAAGTAAAAGCGAACTCTTTTACGATTCCTCTTTTGGACAAACCTCAGTTACGCACTTGGAGAAATGCGGAGCGGAAAACAGTGCTTTTCTGTACTGTAATTCGTTTTTGATGCGGTGTTCTTTCTTCTCCTCTTCTTCTTGCTTATAGTGAATTGGATTTCAAAGTTATTCGGGTTCTTCTTTTATTCTCTATTGTTTTCGAGCCTTGCTATTGCTTGTTGGACAGGGCAGTATCAGTGTGATCCTTCGCTCGGTCCCACTTTTGATTTATTATTTTTCCACCGGCGAAAATGCTTTTGTGCTTTTTGTGCCTTCTTTTTTTTGAATTAACTACCCAAGCGGCTTTGTAAGATAGGATATTTTCTCAATGTTTCCTTGTTCCGGGCGCCTCACTCTTGAGGTTATACCAGGGGTAATTGGGAACGGGGAACATTATGCTGGTATTACTAGCGTTAGGAAGAAATATAAATAAAAAAAAGATGCTATGAAAAAAACATGTGTGAAGTCAACGTAAAGTGAATCCCATTGTGTAACCATTTTCTTCTTTCTGAACGTGAACCTTCCTTATTGAAAAATTATCCATAGCGTCTCTGTTTTATTCGAGGTCCATCCGGTTTGATAATTATGTGCCAACATGAAGATTCGTCTAATACATTCCCAACTCTCCAGCCTGTCCGCGAGACATGAACTCGCCATAGTCCGAGCAGCTTCGACCGAGGAACCATCCGAGTTTTTGGCTAACCGTTACCATAGAATTAACATTGTACTCAATTGAATATAATGCTGCCGGTGTTTAATTCTAGACTATGGGTCATATGAAACGGCTGCTTTGTCGGATAAGACTCACAAAATGGATTGTTTGATTTTATTCCTGTTATCCTGCTTTTTAAGTTTTTTAAGGTATTTAGCCTTCCTTTTTGCCAGGATGTTTTGGATATCTTTATATTCTTCGGAGTTGACGTAGACCCATTGGTCGTTTGGGAATTGCTGGATCGCGTCGTCGCCTCTGTCGTGGTATTTGGCGTAGCGTTCAAAGGCTACCGTGCACCCCATTGTTGGTGATGTTGATATGAGGAAATTGGTGGTGAGCGATTGTGGTATTTTGATGGGATAGGTATTATTGGAGTTATATAGAGCTTTGAGGACGGCAGGGAGAAGAGTGAAGCAGTGTCGATGAGCGCTCTGATTGAAGATTTGGGGTGGTCGATGGAGGTGTCGCGTCGATGGGGGTGTATTTTTTTTTAAGGTGGATTTGAAGGTTTGGGCTCTTTGTGTGTGCTCCTCTTTTTCATTGCACGCAGCGGCTTTTCTCCCAGTTTATTCAGTTGTATGTTTCACCGGCACCTCTATTCTTGTGATATTTGATGGATTTTTTTAAACGTCATTTCGGCTTGTTTATCTCCTAGTTACACAGACCGGCGATATAGGAGAGGCCAAGGTATGACGAGGTATCAGTTAGTTCTGATGAGGGATAGTAAGAGCATGTATGTGGTCTGTGGATATTTGGATATTTGGATTGAAGCTAAATTTACAAATGACACATATATGTAAACCCAAAAGTCGAAAGACCTATCATAATTAACTCATGTATAGTAGGGTATTGGAGTGAGAGATGTTCAGGGACAATAGGGATTGAATGGCAAGATGACATGATGAAGGCCTCGAGGATAAACAAACTTTTACGCAACCGGAAGCTCTAAACCTGGAAACAGATAGTTCAAGTTCAAGCGGAATATCATACCTCTCATTTACTTATAAAAACTTTATCTCCTTATTCTTAGAGAGATGTTCAGAAGTAAATATAATATCATCGCCATTCTGTCCCACAGTAAAAACTCGCCATGCAATACAAAACATTCACTCCATCATAATCACTTCTCTTCAATACTATCAATCATCGTAATCCTCATTCTCCACGTCTACAATGGTCGCCAAACGAGGAGCTCTTCGTCGCTTCTTTTTGCGTTTGGGCTTATTAACAACGTCAGACCTAACGATGACAGCGAGCTCATCGAGCGGGATTTCACCGGGATATCCAAGCGCGATGATGCGGTCTTCCTGCGAGAGACCTGCGAGAAAGGCAATCCAGCGTGGATCTAGATCGTAGTGGTGGCTCGGTGTGTTCATCTTGTACCAGATCGATTCCCCGGCTTCCAGTCTGGCGATTAAATCCTCGATTTCGAGGGTGAAACTGCTGACCGGGTCGACGTTGTGGCCGGAAGAGGAATAGAAGAGATCAGGGGTTGTAGATCCAGAAGGTGTAATGGCTTCGTCTTCAATCGTAGGAAAGTAGAAAGTTGGTGGGTCGTCCGGTTCAGTAGTAAATGATTCGAAGTGATCGGATTCGGTGTCGAGAAAGTCATTTTCTGCTTCGACGACATCGGTTGCAGGTGGGTCATCGATGGTATCAGACTCAGAAGATGGGTCTTCAGCGGTAACAAAGGTATCCGAGTCGTTAGAGAGATTGTTGTTGATGAGAGAATCCTGATCACCGGATTGCTCATCAATGACGTTTTCGGTATTGGTAGCGTCGAAGAATGCACCATCCTCGATGCCGTCGTTCAGAGCCTCAAAGTACCGACGAGATATCTCGTGACGATAATCTTGCTCTTCGCGAACAATATACTCATCGACATCTTCGTCGAAGCTGATTGATGGTTCAAATTGACGTTTCTGCTCGGAGTCTTCAATCTTGATATCAATGTCGGACGGGTCTGGGGTGGGAGAGGGAGCTGGGGTACTAGGTGTAGATTCGTCTTCTAGTGTAGAGAGGCTGAGGATTGATTTGCGCCTGAACTTCGAGAGCCTGAAAGACGTGGTGCGAGGAATAGGTGATGGGCTCCCTGACTCGGTACGAGTATCCTGCGAAGTGAGTTTCGGCGAGGAGTTCGGACTCAGACGACCCGCAAGATTCGAGATTGAATTCTTGAGTTTGTGGCTAGCATAACAAAATTATTGATTAGTTATATTTATTTCCTGATGATGGTTATGTTAATATAATGATGAAGCAAGGATGGTAGACAGTTAATAGTGAAATTGTACACAAGCTTTCTTTTATAGAAGTGCCCTGATAATGGTAGGTGGGCATCAAAAAATTCATCAAGACAAATACTGAAGAGTATACGTACCGCATGGAGAGACCACTACTTTCACTTCCTTTGGTATCGGAATCAGTCTTATCACTTGCTGATTGGGATCTGTCATGTCGCACCATCGCACTTGATTCTGTAGAATCGAACAGGTGGTATAGTAATAAAAGAGAGAATTGTGAAAGGGGCAATGTTAGATTCGAGGAAGGTGTGGAGGAAAGGTGGGAATAGAGTGTCTTTGACCTGACAGCCTAGCAATAAACCATACGATTTCGTTCAGCTAGACATTAGACCTCTCCTGCTCATGTGCGCCGCCGTAAGCACGAACTCCACGCTTCAAAAAGCACTGTCCGAGCTTCAACCAACAATATTTCAATCAAGTAAGTAGGTTTGAGAAAATAAAAAATCGAAGAAAACATAGATATAATAATATTTACAAAAAAAAAGACTTTAGGGGAAAATTTTGATAATCCCACACTGACTTTCTGCCTTCATAACCATTTCTGGGAAGATGTCTACGATACGCAAAATGCAACAAAAGGATCTGGCATCCAAGTCAAAGACCATTTTAAATACCTAAGTAGGTATATACAGCGGAATCGTTTATAAATAATTTGTTGGTGCAGGCTGTTGTACTGCAATGACAGTTTGAAAGGGGTCCGGGAGAACAAATGCTTTGTCAAATGCTTCTGCATTTGCAAACCAACGATCGATTTCTTGACCGACCACATCTGCAGCTCTCGGAGAGTTCGGTAGTATAAGGCGTAAATTACTAGCATCATCGCTCAATTCTTCGACCTTAACTTCGGGATTAAGCCGCTGTTCCGGCTCTTCTGGCAGGCCCGGCTGGTAGGGATAATTATCGAATCGTGCCAGGTAATCACGTACGCTATCAGGTATTGGAGGGTTGTCACCGCCGGTTCTCTCTTGATTTTCGGCCTCAATTTCACCAGCGGAGCCATCAGAGACCTCTATATCGTCGAACTCTGGATCGGATTCGAGCTCGAGTTCACGTGGAGGGTTGGGATAGTTCGCAAACTGCGCCAAGTCCCTAAACATCTCGTTTTGGGATTCTCGTGCCTGACGGATACTCGGTTCTTCTTCCTTTGTTTCTTCACGTATTTGCGGTTGGTTGACCACGTTGGATGGCCCTCGATTCGCCCACAGCGAGTTTAGGAAATTATTTACCTGAAGAGGGGGGAATGCATTGTTCCAAGATCGGGCTGCCTTCTGCTGCTCGAGCTCTTGTTCTCTCAGCTGTTGTTGAAAATTGCTCCAAGCCGTTGTATGTTCTGTCCGCACTGGCGGCGGGAAGAGCGGGTTTTCGACAGGTAAGTTTCGTACCGGCTGCATCACCGGGTGCTGGATCTGAGCTTGCGTGTTCTCTGTTTCCGGAGCGGGCGCTTCTTCCATTCCAAAGTGCGGCGTCCCTGGTTGTGACAACAACGGCTGACTCTGAGTCTGCTGAGGTCGGATGCCTGGTATCTGGAGGATCCCACGGTCATGCAGTACGTTCTGTCGATCGATCTCCAGTGCCCTGTGTCTCAACTGGGAATGGTATTCTGCTGTACCGAAGCGCGCCGATACTATTGGTGGCATGGTGTAAACACGTAGATATTCCGCCATTCTTTGCAGCCAATGTGGCTGACCCTCTCTCCATTCCTCTGGTTCGTAAAAATTATCATCCGCATCTATCACCTGGATCCCATCGGGGAATTTCATCCAATTCTGCCGTCCATCGGGGGTGTTACGGCCTTTGTATATTACACTCTTCGGCGGTATAGCAGGGAAAATTTCTGTGATCTCCCATTCTCTCTCAGTATCGTAAATTGCTTTGAAATGTGTCAGGTGCGGGCTGTGAGAAACAAAAATCTGTTGCGTATTTGTTTCAGGGACGTAGAGAGCGAGGATATCAAAGGCAGCGGACGAGCATGGTCTCCTGTTCGGTACCCTGGTGGCATCGTAGAATGCAATCGCCTTTGGTGGGAGGGAATTGGTGATGTCAACCAAGTCGGTGACCCGAAGGAGAACCCAGTTTATGGTCTCGTTGGGCGGTTGTGGGATTGGTGTGCATTTGTATGGGTTCGGGTGGGCTTCGTAGTCTGGCTCGATTTGGATCCCTTCCTGATCGAGTAGATTTTCACTAAACGCCAATTCAAGAAGACCGAACACTGGAGACCCGAGGCCTAGCAGGCACACTGTCCGAAGTATCGTTGGCTTCATCTTATATTTTTGATATGTTACTTCGTTATGTAACGATCTTGAGGTTTAAAAGAACCCGCGAGTGTACAATTAGACACTAAGAAATGTATGTGGAGTATATAGGTAGCACACAAAAATATACGAATGTACTCTATTCACCGCACCACGAATACATGTGAATAAAGCATGAGGTTCTGAATTCCCGCTTTCGTGATTCGCCGTGCACGTGCGCTAATTAGCGTGGAAACATCAGCACCAAAATCGAAAATATCAAGCTTAACATCTTTCCTTGGAAGGAAACTATTGTAGCCCAATTATATAGCCATGTTCTTGTCTATTCTACGAAATTTACAGTCTTGGTAATAAATTATGTTTTTATTGGAGTGAGCGTTATTCGACATAACAACTCCCATGGACTGTATTCCAATTTATAACTAACGACAGAACATATGCCCATCTATTCCCATGCACGCACGGATGATCTTCTAATAATATACCAATCTTGTATCTTCCACGAATCCGTTACTCCGGCGACTTGGAATCCTTCAACGGCTTAGGCGAGTTCTTCCTCTGTGCGGTTTCCGTAGGTTTATCCTGTCTTTCGGCGTCTGCCATAGCCTTAGCTTCCTTGGCTCTGGCAGTCTGTCGGCCCATTTCTTCTTGGGCCTGTGCTGGGGGAATAACGGGGCCTGGTGCTCCGGCGAGGGCGTTCATCGATCTAGGTTTCGTGATATGTTAGCTAGTTGTCTCTACCACTGCTTAAGAACGCAGTATATATTATGACATACGTAGTGTTCATTTTGAGTAGAGTTCTGGAAACGGTATTAATATTCCGTACAGATATTATAGATAATATGTGGATAAGGTTGGCTTTAATCAATGATGTTATGGATAGTGAGAAGGTTTATTTTGGAATTATAGAAGAAATAGGTTGTCTAGTAGACGTCCGAAGCTGCTTTATATAACCGAAATCCGTTACGTAAATAGCCATTAGAACCATGGAAATCGCTGCGGCAATCCCCAAGTATGCTAAATTACGCGGACATGAGATCATGTGCCGGATGAGGCCATGAGGTCATTGACGCAACTTTATCTCCGCCGCGCCGTTGCCTCTTTGGGAAGAAAACCTTGTGTTGCGGCACGTTACACAGAAAGCGCCGGATCTGCTCAGATATGCAATACGGCAATTGTGCGACTTTAAATATCAAGGTCCGAGACAAATCTGAATCAAGGTTCGTTGAAAGAGAAAGATGAGGTAGATTTAAAATATCCTATAATACAATCTTTGAATGCGACAGCCATCCGGAAGGTAAATGCTCAGATCGCGTGGGAAAAAAGGAGACCTTAAAACGTTCGTTTTTGTTTAGCAATGTTGAAGAAAGGAAGAAAACACCGACTCCTGTATATATACCCGTAAACTACATAGGATAAAAAGTTGAGAAAGGGAAATGAAAAACTAGAGACGGAATTCGTGATATCTTGTTGCTGAAAAGCGAGCGTTTATAGTAGAATTGATATTGACGTCGCTCACTCGTCCATATCGATGTCGATTGCGTCCGGATTCGCTGTCAGTTGGACGGTCATCTGTTCCTTCGGAGCCTCTTGGCCGCCCACCACAGCGCCACTCTTCGCAGGTACGAAGCCCATCGGTGCTCGTAGCTCTCGATCAAGAGCTTGCATGGCATCTCGGTTGCCGTTCGTTGCGTTACCGTCTGTCTCGTCGAGTGGTGCGCCAGCCTTGGATTCCTTCACACGCGCAACAGCTTGGGCAGCAATGAAATTGACATCGGTGCTATAAAACGTATCAGTACATAGGAGCATTATGATAGACAATACGCATGGTAGGATAACATACTTGTACTGTGCCTGAACACTTCGCTTGATCCGTAGCATCTCCTTGAAGGTATCCTCGTTTCCGTGCTGGACTTCAAACTTCTCCCATTGCGCCCAAAACTCCGGTGCAACACGTGGATCACAGAACTGGCTGGCATGGCCGTAGATTGCTCTCGCACGGTCGATTTCGCCAAGCCGTCGTTCCATCTCTGCGAATTTGAGACACATGTTCTTCGCTTCAGCGTCAGGGAGCACCTCGATCGAACGCTCGTAGATCGGCCGTGTGGACGTAAGACCGAAATTGCCGGCTGATTTTGTAATGTACATCTCATACATCTCGAAACGGTCTTCGTCGCCAACCGCACGTGTCGCACGTTCGTATATTCTCATAGCGTGGCGGGCAAGACCTCGTTCTTCCTCCAATTGACCGTACATGATGTATATCACCTTTGCGAATTTCGGTGGGCAGTTTTCGAGTGATTGTTCAAAAAGGTCGCGGAGACGCTCTAGGTTGATCTTGCGGTCCATAGCCTTTTTGAGGTACAGATTCCATAGCTCAAAGGCAACCGGGTAAGTGAAAAGATCGAGACCTCGTTCGTAGACCTATAAGTATATTCGTCAGCATTTCCCTGAAGAAAATCATGATATGAGCGGCACTTACTTTGTAGGACTCTTCAAAGTATTTGTTCTCTTCTAGCAAGTTGGCGTAGTTGACGACCGTCTGCGGTGTTGCAATCTTCAGCTCGAAGATACGTTCGTAAATCGCTTTCGTCTCGTCCAGCGTACCCACGCTCTCGACCAGATCAACGTAAAAGCTCCACAGCTTCCAGCTCTTATGAACTCTGTGCTGCGGCGTAAGAGTTTCATCAAAGTAATCGACTTTTGAATTCTTGGACGCGGATGTAGCTTTCGCCATGATCTCCACCGCCTGGTCGAAATTCTCGTTCCTCAGTTCCATCTCCGCCCATTCAACCCACATCTCTGCGAGTTCTTGAACAGTTTTGAATGGAACCTTGACCGCCTTATCCATAATCACCCGTGCTGTAGTCAGATCTCCACCTTCTTCGTAAAACTTGGCGTACTTGGCCCAGAGATCGCTGAACTTGCCCACGGCCTTCTTAGGCTGAACTGCCTCGATGGCATCCGTGTATGTCTGCACCACTTCCTTTTTGTTGTCTCCCCACAATGCTACTCTCTTCCCCCACTCCATGACATTGTTGGGATTCTGCCGTAACAGCACATCATTGACCAAAAACGGCCGTCGATCCATTAAGTACTCGAACCTCATCATTTTACGATCCAGTTCTTGATCCGCAGTCGCATCCACCTTACCCACTGCCTGTCTTTCGGTCGCCTCCTCCATATCCTGCGATATAATAGTCTCCTCAAACTCGACGTAGGTATCAAAAATCTGAGTAAAGTCCCGTACTGTCATAACAGTGGTGATCCCTTCCTCATAGACATCTCTCGCCTTTTCGAAATCGCCCATGTTTGTCCAGTAGTTCGCAAGACAGGTCCACAGCTTGCCTCTCTGATCTTCGAACCTGTGAATGCCACTCCTAATGATATTCTCCACCGGCAGACCTTTGATATCCCTCGCGTTGTGCTCCAATAATTCGCATAGCTCCATCCATAGCTGGAAATTACTCTTGCCAGCTCTGCTCTTGAACTTTGGATTATTCAAAATATCGATATACTTCTGCGCAGCCTCCGTATAGTACCCCAGTTCCACCAGTAATTCGATAAACTCCTCCGCTTCTTCCGGATGTCCCTGCATATACCGTCTCCAGATCTTGATCGCGGTCTCTCCAGACGCAGAGTTCGCGAAGGGTACGTATAGTTCCCATATACGGTTGTGCTGGGTGATTGGTAACGCGCGGAGAGCACGATCGAATGTACGGCGAGTGTGTGTGACTTTGCATTGTTTCAGTAGAAAGGAGAGATAGTCTGTCCATATTCTGGGCATCTTGTTGAGAAGGACGAGGGAGCGTTCGAAGCAGTCGTTGACTTTGTCGTACTCAGCTGCGTATTTCGATGGGTTGAGATCTTCAACGTGGGAGACGCGGATGTCCAGGTACTATAAGTGACAAAATAAGATAAAATTGTTAGTTGGTTATTTTTGATTGAGTTGCTTCCATGGAGATGCAAGATGAGGTGGGGCATACCATCTTCCAGAGCTTATATGACCTGGGCATTTCCTTGACCGCTCGTTCGAGGACCTATATTTCCGTGTGAATCAGCACAACAATGTTCGCGCATGCTAGTGGCTGGACGGGGTGAAACGTACGAACACAAGCTCTGCCAGCTTGCCATTCTTCTTCTTGTGGTTGATGTATTGCAGCCATGTCTTTAACTGAGGCTCCTTGTCCCGTTGAATGTCCTGTTCGAATAGCACGTCCTCGTCGGTCTGGAGACACAAAAATTAAAGAAATACCGTTAGCATTCTTGTCGCGTTTGAAGGGAGTTATGTGGCAGTTGAGGGGAGTTTCACGTACGATTAGAAAGAAATCTATCTCGTTCTTCCGTTTCTCTGGAGCAACGGGAAGGGGAGCAGACTTCGATGTTGCCGCTGGCGCTGCTGTTGTCGGGGCAGGTGCTGGTGCTGGCGCGGGAGCAGCTGCCTGGCCAGCCTTCGCCTTCTTTGGAGGCATCACGAGGATATGGATGGTATGCGACAGCCCGAGTTTGTCGATTGGATGGATGGCAGGACGAACGATCGAGATGGTTTGAAGCTGGAGGTTGGACGGCGAGGCTGCGCGAAGTTCAAGACTACCTCATCGTTGGGGACCGTCGTCGACGTCGTGAAGAAACTTGGATGTTGACTCTTTTTGGCGGCTTGAACTTTTTTTTCCCCATGCGCGCGACTCGAACTGCCAATCTCATCCCGCCGCCAATTGGCCCCAGAAACGGCTAGGGACGATAAATGCGCTGGCTATGTTGCCCGCAGCGCACATTTCAGCACCAGTAAATCTCAACACATCGAACCGCACGCTTTAGGCCGGTCCAGCTGCCCGGCTACATCATTACGTGCCCGCCATCTTCGACAAACCGAACGACGACGACCACATCTCCCCCACCATGTCTGGAGCCGGTGTATGTACACGACCAGAACTCCATCCATATTTGATATCACAGACCATGCAATCTAATCGGATCGTCTATCCAGAACCGCGAGGCGGTCTTCCCGACCCGTCAGTCACTCGGACTGATGAAGGCCAAACTCAAGGGTGCAGAAACGGGCCATTCGTTACTCAAGCGCAAGTCTGAAGCTTTAACAAAGTCCGCAACCCCATTTTCTATCATAATATTTAGATTTCCACTTTTTAAACCAATCTGGGCAACCAGCTAACGGTTAATATTTCTGTTTAGACGTTTCCGAGGTATTTTTCAATAGTTTATTCCAGCAGGCACTTCGATGTTCTGATATGTAGCACCCCAGATATAACCCGCCGGATCGATGAAGCCAAACGTAAAATGGGCCGGGTGATGCAAATCGCCGCTTTCTCTCTCGCAGAGGTCACCTACGCTACCGGTGGACAGATCGGTTACCAGGTTCAGGAATCGGTCAGATCCGCCAGATTTCGAATACGCTCGAAACAGGAGAACGTCTCCGGTGTGCAGCTGCCGGCATTCGAGAGCTACATCACGGAAGAGAACAACGATTTCGGCTTGACTGGGTTGGGAAGGGGTGGACAGCAGGTGCAAAAGTGCAGAGACGTGTACGGCAAGGCGGTAGAGACGCTGGTAGAACTGGCTAGTTTACAGGTTAGACCTGGTTTCGACTGCACGATAGATTGGGGATACTGATAAGGGTGTAGACGGCATTTGTGATATTAGACGACGTTATCAAGGTACGAAACTCGGTATATATTGGCACATTACTCCTACTAATACCGCTTTGCAGATTGTCAACCGTCGTGTCAACGCTATCGAACACGTCATTATACCGAGAACGGAAAATACAATTAAATACATTAACTCTGAACTGGACGAGCTGTACGATACCCTTATCCGTCAATCTATCCAATCCTTAGCTAACACAGCATGTAGTGATCGTGAGGAATTCTATCGTCTCAAGAAGGTGAAAAATAACAAGAAGAAATTGATGGACGAGGTCGAGGCCGAGATGAGGGCTAAGCAGGACAAGGCGGATCAATTGGTATTATCAGGCAACGATCGGGACGAACCCGCGGATCTTCTAGAGGATGAAGATGATAGGGATGTTATTTTTTAGTGTTTAAATGCATACCTCGTCCTCATTGTACTCATCGGCATCACATTCTCCATCTGACAAGGACTCAGAAGGGAGAGAACTCTTTGGCGGGCTTGTAGTTATCAGCAACCAGTACCTTAGGCGTCTTGTTAGCGGGGTTTTTTTTTCTTGGTATAAATTTTTGATTCTGTTCGTTTGATAATCCGCCTTATTATATATGCATCTAGCTATCTACTCTAGTGGTGTTATGTATGCAGAAATATAAAACAAAGGCAAAGCATTATAAGCCTGGCGAATGCGCTATCCGTGGGTATCGTGAATCTCAAACAGTTGGCAACCAAACACGCTCCGAGAAAAGCATAAAGCGGACACGCCCAAAACAAATGCGAAAATGCGAAAACAGAAAGGTAGCAACACCGAAATCAGGTCCGTTAATTATCTTCATCAAAGTGGAGTCCGTTCTCATCAATATCGGAGTATGGCGGTGGTGGTTCGGACAAAGATGGTCCGCGACTGGACTCGCCTCTCTCCTCACCGTTATCCTTCATGGCGAATCTTTCGGCGAATAGAGTCCTCCTCTTCACGGCGTGGAGTAACTTCTTCTCGAGTTCTGTGAGCTTCTCGATAACCCTCTGTGCATGATCACGCTCTTGCTGCTCAGCAGGAATATAAGTATGTTCGATCGCAGCGGCATTCCTAGACTCCTCGAGTTCCAGCAGTGCAGCATCCTCGCTCTCGCAAAGTCCCTGGTAATGCTCCTGCAAATCCTCATCCGGGAACTTGGTCGCACGATCCGAAGCATACCTGAGTCCGGAATGATTCAACCCCTCGAGAATTTTACTCGACGCTCTGATCGGTGGGGTCACAAAGCGGGTATTCTTGGGGGATGCGTGGTACGAAAACGCAGCGGCAAGACCGTACGCATGCGCATCGCCTCGTGCCGCCATCTTTCCCATACTGCCAAACTCGGGCGTAACCACACCCGTTGGCCACTGGCTACTGCTCTGACCCGGCACCACATTCCCTCCTCTGGTCCGCGGGCCTACAGTAACAGGATACGCAAACATCATATTCCTTCTTTCGTCGGGGCTCGTTCCGAATGCCGCGTAGGTACCGTAGTTATACCCCCACCGTCTCTCTTTCCAGAACGGGGTGTCTTCCGTCTCGACGTACTCTCGAGGCCCGTACTCCACGTCACCCGAAGGATACCCCCATCCGGTGCCTGTGCCGCCGACGGCCGCTCTGTCATCCACTATTCTGTGGTTCCTGTTCGGTGTGCCGTCGCTGTTGACCCGGCCCCTCCAGCCGCGGACCATAAGTGCCCGTCTGACCCTTTCGAGATCTTCATCGCGGAAGGCGTCGCTATCGCTACGTGGGTGGCCACGCCAGGCTCGTATGCGTTCGCGGAGGGGGACGATCCGCTCCACGTGCCATAATGTGGGGTCTACGTCCGACTGAACGCTGTAGTAGTACGGTTCGGTGCGGACGACGTAGAGGTAGAAGAAGTGCGAGAGGACTACGAGGAGGAAGATGGAGACTATGATGGCGAGGAAGACGAATGCGGATGCCTTTGGGGTCTGGTCATTGCTGTCGTTATTGTTGTGGCGGTTGTTCGGGCTGCGGTAGCGATTGTTGTTGTCGAAGATGGAAAGAAAGGAAGAGGCGGAGGCGGAGAGTGTTGACATTGCAGGGTGGGAATTATATCTTGGTCGAACACACTGTCATAGCTCTGTCGAAAACATCGTCATACGACCACAAAAACAAAAATACTGATACGAATCGAAAAAAGACCAGAAAATAAGAAGAGAAAAGAACCAAAAGACAGAGGAGATGCAGGAAGGATAAAAGATATATATCAGCAGGACGGCTTCGGAAAAAGGCTGTGCTGTGCCAAAGACAGAGTGCTAGTGCGACGCCCATCCACATATTTTTCTTGTTCGACATTGGAGCTCCAAGATATTTCCCATGAGAGCTTAGTATCCGAACAACTAGCAGGCATTTTCAATTCTCGGCCGGACGTCGCTTGGGGGCTGGCTGGGAAAAAACCGAACGAGCAAAAGCTGGGGTTATCCGAAAAGGAATGTTCTCATCTGACCACTTTTTTGCTCTTTTCCTTCTTCCTCTGGTGTCTTTCCTGGACTGACGGACGGAATTGTAATCGAGACCAATGCAGAACGAGACAAAACGACGATATCGATGAGCTCTTGGAGCCAATTGGAAGGCTTGCACTAAATGCTAGGTGTGTGACATAAACCATGGCAAGCAGCGAGGATAATTTTGCTATCAGACGTGGGGGAGAACAGCTGTGATTCGCCGCGGCCGGAGTCTGCTCACTAGCGTCCTTATCTGCGCCATCGAGTTCAAAACAGAGGAAAGAAAGAAAGAAAGAAAAAAAGAGAAGGGAAGATACAGCTGCATATGCACCAGGATAAGGGATTCGACAAGGACGCAAAGGCGAGCTGAGAAGGACGCAGGACATAACCGAGCAGCACACTCTTGCGCATCGGCGAGATTTCGAGTCTGGCCCGGAAAATAAAAATTTTTAATTGGCAGGCATATTGTTAGACTGACGTTGGTGCATTTTGTTTTTGATTCGCCGACGAGCAAACCTTTTTCTTCTTTCTTTTAACGATTAAGTATTTTATATTATACCTTCCAAGTTCCAAGTTCCAAGGCGAAGAAACAATACACATGCACAAAGAAGGAACATCGGATTACGGTGTAGAGGATTCAATTCCCTGTCTGAGCGCACAGCTCAGATACATTGGGAGGCAAAAAAATTATTATTAAATTTTTTGCTCAAACCGAGACAAATAAGGCTGTTTCAGAGCTCCCCTTCCACCAATAACATCTCCTTCTCCTTCCATCGATATAATATCAGCTTTGAAGAAAATTTTAACATAAGGTTATCGTCGGGACCGGATAGACTTTTGCTACCTTGAACCTTGAGCCGAGTATTCTGTATATATTCTATTTGCCTGGACAATCAATAGCAGAACGGTTAACTTGGGTCCAGAGCTCGGTCCGCGATTCGGCTCGTGCCTAATATACAAATACTGGAATCACTTATATTTTATGATTGGCCCCCTAAGTCATATTGACCGCTATTGCAATCTGTGGATAAATGTCGTTCAAATTCGAAATAAAAAATCCATTAAAACTAATACTATTCAACATAATGCGATCGGTAATCTTATCGAATAAAAGTAAACCCCACTCCGCTGCATGAGCACAAACATTCTAGCTAAGGCGTTCTGGAAAGAAAAAAGTATAACCAGGTCTGTATCTTCTCACTTTTAAGCAATCTCGGAAGTATAAATTGAAGGACCGAGGAATAAAAAATGTATTTTGTGGGAAAAAATTGTGGTAGTGTATGGACACGCATCCGGAAGAAATGAGAGACAGGAAATGAACAGGAAATGAACAAGAAAAATTTACGAAAGAACACCCTCCCATAATATTTAAAAAAGAGAAATAAGAACTAAGACTGGTCAGAGATAAATCGAGAGAACAGCTGTACTCCGCCTAACGAGAGAGAGACAGGAAAGAAAAGGATGACAAAGGTGTCAGGACTACAATGTTGAGTAATACATTAAAGAAAAAACGAACACCGAAAGAAGAGAAATCGAAGGACAAGCAGTATTCGTGATGTTCGAGTGAAGGAAAATCATGTCTAAAGCTCGTAATCAAGAGAGAGAAACAGAATACGAATGGGAAAAAACAGAAAGAAGCAGTAAGGCCATGGTAAGAAATACAAGCTGTGATTGGTGATAGTGAGAACGTGAATAAAAAAAATAAAAAAAGGTAACGGAGTCAGAAAGTCGTCCACCGCTAAATACCGGCAAGAGGTCTCTCTCTCCCGCTAGAAATTGATCGAGTCATGGTTAGACAGAGTCCGAATCGCTTTGAATAGAGGCAGAACAAGATTCGCACAAAACGTCCCACCAGAACAAAACCACCAGCTGGAAAAACAAAAACAGACGCTTTCGATGCGGTGCATGCGTTCCACCTCAAAGCTGTATCGCTTCAGCCGCTTAGATTAAAATGATGATAAAAAATAATTTGTTTGAAACAAGAAGTGTAGAAGTAGAAAGTCGTTTGGGGTAACATTGTGCCAGTGTTGAAATTCAAGTCGGTGGACACGTTGGAGGAAGCGCGTACGGGCCGTTAGCCAGGAGCCTTTTGATGAAAGCTCTACGCTCCTCATCTGTGGTCAAGGTTATCACAAACTGGAATCGAGGAAGAGGAAAAGATTGCGTGCGAAGAAGCTGAGACTATTTGCTTCTCCCAATTGCTCTTTTCCTGAAGAAATCCATGACCCGGCGTGCCGCGCCAGTACTGCCAGAAGATCCGGAAACTTGGCCATCATGCGAATATGCTTCGAATCTGCGGTTCTTGCTTGTAAGGTTCGCAACGTTGGTAGCGGAGGCGCTCGGGCGATTGCTTCCGTTGTCGTGATGGAGGGATTGCAACGACTGGCTGTTCGACTCTGGGTTGGTGTTTGCGTAAGAGCCATTTGTGGTATACGAGGACTGTGGTGGTTCGACATTTTGCACTGTAAGACCCTTGGGGTCAGTTGCGTTGCCCGCGGACCGCGAGAGACGACGATCATGTTTGATGAGCTTACCCTGACCCGATTTCTTTCCATGAAAAGCACCTTGGTCATTGCTCTTGTGGGCCCACGATGGGATAAGACTGAACCGTCGTTTACCTTTTGTCGATGCTTCGTACTTGCTTCCAACTTGGTCGATGGATTGGCGCGGTGTCGGGGTTTGAGCGGTGCTGTTCTGCCCGGATGGTCGATCAATAGAGGGCCGTGGTTGAGTCGCCCCGGTTTGGGCCGATGGCTTCTCTGACGAACCAAACATCCGGTCAAAAATCTTTGAACTAGCACTTGGCCCGCCCCCGCCAACTGTATTTGCCCTTTTGTGTCCCTTAGCCGGATCAGGGTTCGATTCAGGGTT
The DNA here is from genome assembly GCA_036971405.1 of Orbilia quercus. Taxonomy (NCBI): domain Eukaryota; kingdom Fungi; phylum Ascomycota; class Orbiliomycetes; order Orbiliales; family Orbiliaceae; genus Orbilia; species Orbilia quercus. The sequence continues at coordinate 867,723 of JAJTUE010000014.1, forward strand.
GGCAGAAGCGTAGCTCGACAGTGTCATCGTGATGGAATCAGGGTCTTGAGGGATTGGATTAGAGATTGTGTATGGTTTCTTCTGGGCAGGTTGTGGCACTTTACTTTGGGTGACGAGAGGTTGTGGGATGACAGTGGGACCGGAGTTCTTAGTACCAGTGTACGAGGTTTGACGGACGGATTGCGAGCGTGAGACTCCAGAATTCATAGTCTCAGAGCTTGTCGGCCGGTTATTAGGCTGAGGAACGGGCAGGTTAGTGTTCGATGGCGAGGAGCCTGCGGTCTGGGGATCCCGACTTTCGGCGGTGGGTCTAGTCTGTGTAGCTGAAGGCACAGGGTGAGTCTCAATAACTGGTAAACCAACCGTGATCTTGGTGGTGCCTTGGATCGGTGTGGGGCCCTGGTAACTTGTTGCTCGTTGCTGGTGCTTTGTTGGCAATTTCCCAGTATCCGAACCCACGGCTTGTATACGAGGGACCCCTGACGTCGAAGACTTGTTTGTTGGACGGTGATCTTCAACGGTGGCAGGTTTGGCAGATCTGGATGCAGCAGCTGACGATGTAGAAGGCTGCGATTGTTGTTCCGGTTCTTTTTCTTTCCCTTTGGCCTTTGCAGGAGATTCGTCGATGACAGGCGATCTTTCTTTTTTCGATTTTGAGGACTGTTCGTTTTCCGCTGCTTGTCTATCACCGCGCTTTGTTTGTGTCTTTGGTTGCACATACTCGACCTGAACGGTATTCCGCTTTGTATCACCCGATGTCTTTGAAGAAGGTGATTGCTCGGTCTGTCGATTGCTCTGCGGTGAAGCGTGGACATGGGTTGTCGTCGAAGGTTCGCGAACCGAAGCAGATCGTGCCAAAACTGGTTGCTCTTGTACCTCTGCAAATTTATATCCTTGTTAGTGTTTATCGCTCTTCAACTAATTCATGTTGGGATATGTGTTTTTATTTCATCGTTTCGACTGATGCCAATTGTGGCAGCTGCGAAACAAAAAAACAAAAAACAAAGATTGCTTGTACATACCACTGGTCACAGTTGTTGTCATGATATCTTGGGTCGTCGTTGTAGAGCTTGTGATCAGCCCAACGACGTTAGCAAATGGACTGAGCCAGCTATGCCGAGCAACCTCGAACAAATCTGCACGTTTCCGGGGATCCGGTACAAGGATCCGCCTCAATAGATCCCGAGCATGCGGTGTAACATATTCTGGGAATGTTAGTGGGGTTGACACAATGTACTTGTACAGCAGATTAATGTTGTCGCCCTCTGGGTTGGCCGGGTCGTCGTCAAACGGGAGATAACCAGCCAACATGGCATACTAAAAATTGATATATCATCAGTATCGCAAAGGGGGAGAAAGAAGGAATCAAGAGAACACGGCTCGTTGCTACATACCAGAATAACACCGCAACTCCAAACATCGACTTTTCGACCAGTGTAAACACCATCGCTGACAACCAATTCAGGGGCAGCGTAGCAAGGGCTACCACAACTGGTCGCCATGAGATCACCTCGTCGTCCTCGTCCGTCTTCACCGACACCTCTTTCCAGTTCTTTGAGGACGTTCGGGTCGTCGAGGCGATCCTCGTAGTCGCTGATATCATCCAGGGGATCGAAAACGTTGGCAAATCCGAAATCTGTGATGATAATGTTCCTGTTTCGATCTAGCAACAGATTTTCGAGTTTCAAGTCACGATGAACAATTCCCATTTTATGCAAATAGCCGACACCAGAGACCAGTTGAGCAAACAGCCTGCATGCGGGAGGGTCCTTAAGGTATCGGTGAGTGAGAATGTAATCGAAGAGTTCACCACCCGAAGCGTATTCGAGGATGATCCCGATATGTCGTTCATTCTCAATCATTTCGAAAAGTTTAACAATGTTGGGATGCGACAGGGTTCGTAGGATGGAGATTTCTCGGTATATCTTGGACAAGCGATTGGGATGAGGGGCGAGTGTATCCCGTCTAATCAACTTTATCGCGACCTACATAAAGTATTAGAATACTTACACCCCAAAAAATAATTCCGGTAATTACTGAAAGAAGTGGCATAATACTTACTTGAACACCGCCATCTTTACGCCAACCAAGTTTGACCTTGCCAAACTCTCCCTCACCGAGGGTTTGTCCTAAAACGTAGTTGCCAAATCGGGTCTCCTTCCTAGAGGAGGTGGTGGTTTGATTGGGATTGCGTTCTGCTCTTGCAGCGTCTATTCGTTCTTGTCTTGTCTGTGGTTGCGAGACTGCCGCAGCAGTTGCGGTGCCGTTTCCCTGGTCCTGTTCTTGTCTTCTAGACGGTTCGCGAGTGCTCTCGGCACGCACAGGGACAGTTCCTTCGGGCCGCGATGAAGAGCCTGCACCGGCATTCGTGGATACTGCTCTCTTCTCTCCTTCCCTACGTGTGGCCGACTTGCTACTTTCCCTGTCGCCCGGTTGGACCGTTCTCGTGGAGCCGGATCTAGAGGTTCCAGATGTTGAATTTGCGGAGACCGAGACAGGTTGGAGTGCAGGGTTTGCAGATCCCGCATTGTGTTTGTTTGAACTTGTTCTGGGTGGAGGTTGGATTGGCGGCTGGTGGTGATAACTTGTTGTAGAGCCAGCCTGGGGCGGTTGGGACTGATAGTTCCCCGAGCCTGAATATGTGGTCGGACGGTGTGCAGGCCGTCTCGACGACGAGGTTGTCGTCGCAGGGGTGGGTTGTGACATCGTCGGCTGCAGATATGTCGCGGCCGACATTATTTAGCAAACGCAAATGCAGGAGGAGGTGGTGGTTGAGGGAATCGTCACGATGTTGTGCAATATTATTACGTCGGTAAAGTGGATGAATTGAAGTCTTTCGAGTGGGTTTTGCCCACCGTGGTGGTTGTGTCGAATATCGCGTGGGAAAAGGGGTTATGTTGTGGGGGTTTATTGATGTTGACGATGATGGGAAACGCTTAGGAGACTGCGGCGAGAGAGATTGGATGAGAGACGCGAGCCTACAGCGTTCCGTCCATGTGAACAGGCTTCGAGGAGAGGATGCAGAGGATGATTGACAATGATGCGAGGGATGTATTGTCCTCGCTGCGGATGGAGGAGGTGGTGATGGTGGTGATGGTGATGATGATGGTGTGGTGGCAGAGGAGGAGGTTGTTGTTGTTGTTTATTGGGGGTTGATGTTGTTGTGGGTGTTGTTGGCGAGAGTCGATCTGGTTTGAGATGGTGTTGTTGTCCCCTTCAAAATGGCTGACTGGACTGCACTGGACGGGCACCCGTTCGCGACCGGGTACGGCGGCTGGGATGGATGGACTGTGAGGATTCAAGACGGGATCGATTGGCACCGATGCATGTACTTGGACTCAGTAGTGTAGGTAAGTATGTGAGTATGTGAGTCCTTTCTCTTTCTATTGTGGTATTCGGTGGTGATAAGAAAAATATCGGATTGAAGGGGCGGAAGGGATGCAATAGGGAAAAATGGCTGAGGGGAGTTCACGTTCGGTTCGGCCTGCGATGGTCTCCAATTGTTACTTTTTTGTTATTTCCCAGCGTTCCGTATTAAAATGAGCAGCAAGCAGAAAAAAGAAGAAAGATCATGGCCAGGCACACTCCCTTCGCAGGCACTAACCGCGCAGGTGCAATACAAGACACGACAAGGTCCCGAATGATAACTAAAAGTAATTAACGATGAAGGGGTAGAGGCGGGAGAAGAAACAAAGTTGACCTAGTCAGGTTAGGCTCAGGCCGCTAACCCGTTAAAATCCCTCTCCCTGACGGCCCTGCTGCTCTTGTTTTTTTCTTCTGTCCTCTTCCGTCCTATGCGCTATTGAGTGGCCTTGACGACTTGACAGAATAGCTATCGCGACGAGAATCCAAGATAGGAAACGGGGTCGAATGATTCATGCAGGTCATACGGAGAAAACAGTCAGGACAGCACTATACTAGTTAGGTCCCTCGCCGTCTCTCTCAAGACTCTCCCTCTTTCTCTCCTTTTGTCTCTTTCACTCACTTCCTCTCAATCTCGCTCTCGCTCTCGCTCCTCTCGCCACGGAGTACCCGTTATGCAGAAGAACCCCAGGAGCGCCCAGAGAAAAGGATTAAACTGAGTGCCAAAAGCAAGGCCGGTACGGTAACCCTTTCCAGAAATGCAACGGGGAGAGCACGCAGTGGAAAAGAAAGCGAGCGGAAAGAATAAGCAGAACGAACAAGCAAGAACAGGCGTTTAAAACAGCAATCCAATCTAACTGGTATACTATAATATATAATGTGACGAACCTCATAAAAGATTTTGTAAAGATTATCCTCTCACTGTATCTGCGTCCGCACGGTGTAACAAACAGCCCTGTTCGGCAAAACCACTCGTCCAAAAGGCTGGCCCACAAAGAAAAGACCCAAGACTCGAATGCTTATTGCAGCTGTTGCAGCGATGCGCTGTTTCCGTCCGATGGTGATGCTGATGAGGCAATAGATGCAGCAGGATGGGTTTCCCAGGTTAAATGCGTGAGGGCGTCAGAGGCAACGGTAACGGTTATAGCGGTGACGAATCGAATCAACCAGAAGGCAAAAGGAATCCAATATCGAGATGGATGTTGATAATAGATTCGATGAGCGAGGAAGTAAAATTTTTTTTGAATCAACAATAAGAAAAGAGGAAGAGAGAGCGCGAGCGACGGTCGAATGAAAATTTTCAGATTGACAGCGCAGCAGATGCAAATCTCAGCCCGGGTTCCTTCTCTTCCCTAAGCTTTTTTTTTTTTACTCTCGCTCTCTTCGCTATGCAATGTTCGACGGCAGCAATGTATGCAAGTACCTTGTGGTAGCGTATGTATGTGCGTATATGAAGCCGTAGCGAGAAATGTACCGGGCCAGCAAGCATTCGCTGGAAATTAACAGAACGAACGATGGGGGGCGACCAGACACGGGGCTGCATGACTAGCTGCCTGCAAATAATTGCTGCAGCAAATAAACTCGCCTGAGCATCAGCATCAGCATCCGAGCTGTTACAATCGATCGTTCTGACACAGCGTAAGAGATATATGGGCGACCGTATATCCGCATCCGAAGCGACAGGTACCTGTACGCCTGCAACCAGACATTTTGCATTATCGGCTGGATGGTGTGGGAGTATGTGTTGGCACTCTTGGGCCTTCAAACAGGGCTCCGGGATCAGGGCTGCTCATCGCGCGAGCCTCAAATTTTAAATTCGACTTCGGTGGGCCATCGTGTGGCATTTGCATTTCGGATTGCGCCCAAATGCCACTATCAATTGGCGTGTCCCAGGTCTCCATTACTTCACTCCGCACCCCTCCCGTAATCAAAGACTCTGCTCCAACAACATGATGTCAAGCAACTCTGGCGTCTGAGAAGCGTCGCTATCAACATCGTAGTGGTGGTGGTGGTTGTGTCGAGAGAATTCGAAGGGAACATCAACCGCCTCTTTTTTCTTTTCTTTTCTCGTTACCGCGTTCCCTTTTCATCCCGTCTTTTCATTGGGATTCGTCTGCATGTTCGTCATGTGCCCACACGGACAAACACTACAAGGAGGAAAAAAGAAATACTCCCTTGTCTCCACAGAGCACAGCCAGAGACACGGCGCACAGATCGAATTGGCGTCAAAGAAGGCGGGCAATCCAGCTCCAATTCTGTCAGGTTTCCTTAAAACTCGAAATTTCTTGGAAAGGAGGCAGCATGGTGGTAGCGTTTCAATCCCTCCTCCTCCACTATCACCTCGCATTCTCGGAGTCTAGCGCGGGAACGGAACCTGCATTTCTGCAGGTAGTTGCACCCCTCTCCCTCTCGGGTTCCTGAAGTTTTCCCCAGACGACATATCAGTAACAATCGATCGAGCAGAAGCAAGAAACGTTTTCTGGGGCATTCGGATAAAACTACGGACGGCAGATGCTGGCCACAGAAGCTCTGTGAGAGGGTTTCTCCACCAGTCTGTTAACTTTGGAAAACTCGAGCGAGAAGAGCCAGCCCATGGCGATATATCTGTCAGGTGCGTAGCGCCATTGTTCTTCCCGTCAAAAGACGGGCGAGGTGGAAATGAGAGAGAGTTGCGCAACGCCACGCGGTTGCGCTAACCCGGAAATGTGTTGACCAGGCTCCGATGTGGCTGCGCCACGAGAACGTCTTCCTTCCACAGCCACATCTGTCTAATTCTTGGCATATGTGGCTTGTGTGCAATCCACATCGAATTCGCTACCGTATCCAATCACCGCTGCAGATTTTCTTTGTCAATCTCTTGATTCCACGGTAACAATCTATCGGCATCGCCTGAAATTACTAGCATTCAATTTCAAATCATCCGAATTTCTGTAACTATGGATTCCACGGACTCACCGACAGGCAATGGTACCACCGGAGACGCCATCAAACGACCTGCGTCACCGCAGCCAACCATGGATGCTTCCATGACTTCCAATGCCTCGGACTTCGACGACGGCCCAGCTTCCAAAAAGCTCAAGACGGACGATTCATCCAAACCATCGGTTCGACGAAAAGGAGTAGCTCCTATCAAAGAAGAGTACGTCATCTCATCTGCTCGGTCGAAAACATAACCACACAAAAGGAACGTTACAAAATCTGACTCTTAACTTTAGATTTCTCATCCAACCAGGCTCTGCACAGCCATTGCTACCAGCTCCGGACGATGACGCTGCCGAAGCAAGACCATCTTCGGACGCTCCAGTTGGAGGACGCAAATTCACCAAGGCTGAAAAGCAAGCTCGAACGGGACAGAACAAAGCCCGGAAGTTCGGGAAATACGGTGAATGCGTGGGATTGTGTCGCTCGCGTGCGCTTGTGAATGAATTCTCCAACGATGGCTGTGACTTTGGAGACAGGTGTCGCGAGAGTCACAATATCCGGGAGTACCTCGACCAGAGGGAGAACTTGAACGAAGGGGTTTGTCCCGTCTGGGCTGAAAGAGGGACATGCGGCGCGGGATGGAAATGCAAATGGATCAAATCACATATGCGAGAAGTTGATGTTCCTCTCGAGGACCCAACGGCCGGAGGATCGAGGAAGGAACTCCAGCTTGTGATCGATGAAGAAAAGCAAAAGGAGTATATGGCAGGAGATGGTGCGGATGGCAGTACGAAGAACGAGATATCAGCTGAGACCAAGAAGATGCTGATGCACAAAAAGTTCAATTACGAGAAAAGCGACGGGTATCTGAAGTACCTGGATCAAACGTCAGGCGAAAAACCCGGTGAGAAACCTCGAAAAGCACCGGCAGCCGATGACGAAAAGAAGGACGAGAATGCTTCGTACGTAGAGACGGCATTCAAGCCGTCTGAGAAGCGGCGACTGTATATATCAGAGCGTACCCCGCTACTCGCCCCGCTCACGACAACTGGGAATTTGCCATTCCGAAGACTGTGCACATCCCTAGGTGCTTCGGTTACGTACTCAGAGATGGCAATGTCTATTCCGCTCATCAAGGGCGAGAAGAGCGAATGGGCGTTGGTTCGAGCACACAAGTCGGAAGAAAATTTCGGTGTCCAGATATCGGCAAAGAAGCCATGGGAGGCATTGAAGGCCACAGAACTTCTCGCACACTACTGTCCATCGCTCAACCTGATCGACATGAACTCAGGCTGCCCTATTGATCTCGTCTACAGATCCGGCGGTGGAGCAGCTCTGTTAGATCAGCAGTCCAAATTGAGCAAGATGATGCGAGGGATGAATTACGTGAGCGGTGAGATACCAATTACAGTTAAGATAAGAACCGGGTGCTCGGATAAGTCGCCAACTGCAAAAAAGCTTATCCGTCGACTAATCGACGAGGGTGATGTCGCCGCGATTACTCTGCACGGTCGTTCTAGGCAACAGCGATATTCGCGAGAAGCCGATTGGGGGTATATCGCGGAATGCTCTTCGCTCATTCAACGACTCAAAGCGGAGAAAGAAAACGCGATGGATACTTCCGCGGACGATAAAGACGAGAGCGAGCCCAGAAGACAGGTGCCTTACTTTATTGGTAACGGCGATTGCTACTCTTACGAAGACTATTATCACGCGGTCGATGATTGCCACGTGGACTCTGTCTTAGTTGCCAGAGGAGCTCTAATGAAACCTTGGATTTTTGAAGAAATCCATGCGAAACAATATCTGGACAAATCTGCAACTGAGAGACTGGCAATGGTTGAACAGTTCGCAAGATACGGTTTAGAATGCTGGGGTAGCGACGAGATGGGTGTGAACAATACTCGTAGATTCTTATGCGAATACTTGAGCTTCACGCACCGATATGTTCCTGTAGGGCTACTGGAAGTACTACCTCCCAGGATCCAGGATCGACCGCCGAGGTTCAAGGGCCGAAACGAGCTGGAGACCCTGCTGGCCAGTGATAATTACCGGGATTGGGTCAAGATCAGTGAGATGTTCTTAGGGAAAGCGCACGAGGACTTCAAGTTTGTCCCTAAACATAAGGTAAAACCGCCCCAATAGCTTTGCACTATGGTGCCAATTGAAACATAATAATATGGATAGTTTTAACTAACTCGGTGTTATATAGAGCAATTCTTACGATGCCGTGGATGCAGAAGGTTAAATGATAGGTACAAGGCATCGGCTGCTGTCGTAGGGTATTATATGCTCGGAGTGGGTTAGATATCCACGACTGGGATGTCTACTTATGAGGTTCGACTTACGTACTACTACTCGCTTATAAACATAAAGTAAAAAAATGTCTCGCCTTATGCGAGGCACGGGACGGTTGTGCCCTATTGTATAACAGAATTAAAATCTTGCATTTATTTTGTCGCCGATGATCGATACCTTTTTCCTTTATCCGCGAAGGGTAATGTTGAGATGTGCGTATCAAGTATTGTGCTTTCTGATAGTCGTTTTGAAACAGCCCCGGAGGCAGTGCACTTTTTCTCTCTTCGATGTTTGAATATGTACACGTTGTACAAGCGCAGTCGGTGCTCATGTATTTTTCTCGCCCATTTGAGGGCTCAGTGGTACGATACCTATAATATGCATGTGGCGTTTAAAATTCCAAATCAATTGACCTGTAAATTAAACGAACCTCGGGCATTTCTTCCTGGTTTCACTTCTGGATCAAGTAATATGCTCCTCTAGCTCCGAGGAGATAAGATCTGATAGGTAGCCGCAGTTTTGAAGAATATATCAATATGATATCGTGATATTATAGCAAGATGCATTTAAAATTTGAAAAGCCGGGGATAATTGATATAATCGACCGGAGTGCAAAGATGCCACCTTGATCGTGCAGTTGAATCCAAGTTGTGCTATAAAACACTGCGTCTAGTATAATAGTATCCACAGCGCGGCAATAGCAGGTTCGGACTGTGATGCCGCACTGTACGTACAGACCAATGCGACTCGGATTCGTTCACCGGATGAAACAATGCGACGGGGTCTCAGCTATTTGGCGCATTGCAGTCTCGCCTGCCCCGCCTACTGTGGTGCAAGTTTTGGACGAAAGAGTAGGCCCATATCCGGAACTCGGCGGACATCATGCAACGTCTTCGATGATATCCACCTCGTCAGCTGGCGGTGGTAGCAGAAGTCGCCATTTATGCCGGAGGGCTGTCAAGAACCCGACGCACGTTTACATCCACCCGCATTGCATCGTCCATATCTTTCTTTCTTTTTAACATCTTCGCTGCAGGCACAAATAAATATACCCAGATCGCATGTTAACGAGAAATGTATTAATACAGACGCTAACGTTATAACGAGCAGGTCCTTCGCAACCCACACCTGGCGCACCTCCCAGCTGTACAGCCACATCCAAAGAGGTGCTAGCGACGGTGTAGCCGGGCTTGACATCCCAAACGGGAAATATCATGCAAGCGAAAATTCTGATCGCAGAGGGCAGAAAGTGGGTAACTTGGACGAAAATGGACTGCCGGATCATTGTCCCTACGGCTCCAGTTGCTCCCCGACACACGTTAATTCTGTGCACGCAGAAGAAGAAACCCAAGCTGGTGCTGCGGGCCCGTCGATCCCATTCTCAGTCTTCAGACAGACGATCTTGCATGTCATGGCTAGCTGACCATTGCATTACCCGGGTTAGCGGTTCTAGGTAGGTCGTGGCTGCCTCACATTGCATGCGCATGACAGAATCGACTGAGAAAGTGGATATACCGGTAGCGGATATTAGCACCAGGGAACCAATTCAGTTTCTTTGGCTGCCGTGCATCCATCGGCGCGCCGATTCAGCTGGAGATGTCCCATCCGGATCTTCTCGTGGTAGAACAAATGGGACGAATTCGAACGGACGAGCCCTTTGAACGGAGCGCATGTAATACGGTCTCGCCCGGCCGGGCCAGCGACAGCCTAGGCCGGTTAAAGGATTGCTTTGGCAAAA